>PVLA01006361.1:0-125620 GCA_004027455.1 Hydrochoerus hydrochaeris | reverse complement strand
AAGACAGGCGCTGTCCTCACAGGGCCTGCCATACTCTTATAAAGTGATAAGGGAGGAGATGTAGGGAGCAGCATGATAGCTTCATGGCTGCCGCTCCATCTCTCCCTCCTGTGGGCATCCAGTGCGTCGGCCTACATTTCCCAGGATCCTTTCGCCCCACCCAGGAAATGACAGTGACCCATCTGTAACTTCCTGCCCCCGCTTCTTTATAAGCCAGGAGCTTTGTTCAATAAACGAGGTTTGATTGGAAAACTTCAACTTGCCTCCGTCTCTCTCTCTTCACCCTGCCCCCGCCCCGTTTTCCTTCCTCTAGGGGAAAACCCACGCATTGGTCCGCAGGCCGGATCAATAAATTGCATCATGAAAATCAGCAAAATCCAGACTATGAAAAAGTTCGTTTTTTTTTTGTAATGAAATAACTGCAAAGGTAGAAAAAAAAAACACACAGAAAGAAATTAGACATTAAACATGCCTATCCTATGTGGTAAGCAAAATAATAGCCTTCCAAATTTTCCATGCCCTATTCCTCAGAACCTGTGAATATTTTATCTTGGCAAAAGAGAATTTGTGGCTGTGATTAAACCACAGGTTTTGAGATGGGGAGAGTATCCTGGGTTATGGGGTTGAATTGTATGTAGTCAAAAGTATCCTTGTAGGTGCAAGATGGATGCAAGAAGTCAGAGGTAGAGATATAATGAAAGAAGTAGAGATTCGTGGGATATGATCATTAATGAGATTGAAATTGGCAGGGAAGCACTGACAAAAATTTCAGGCAGCTTCTAAAATCTGGACAAGTCAAAGAAAAAGTTGCTTCCTCACAGCTTCCAGAAGGGGTAACGCCCTGCCAGCCACCAGTGAGTCCTATTTCCGAACTTCAAAACTGTAAGATCACAATTTGTATTGTTTTAAGCTACTGAAACTGTGGCAATTCATTGTAGCAGCTGTAAGAAATAATACAGCAGATATATTAATCAAATATAATTTTAAAATATGCTAAAAATGTATCAATCAACAACTTCTCCTTAGGGAAACCTACAGGAAAGGAGTAATGTGGCAATTCACCTCAATATGAACACTTTCAAACCGCCTAATGAGCTCTTTTCTAGTTAGAAACAGGATCACTCCAGTAAGCCTATCTGTGAGTGGGAACCAATCAAGAAATCTCACCCAAGTAACAAGCTTCCTCAGAATACATCCGCCCACCTACCAGTCAATCAATTCTACTCTTCCATGACAGAAAACCATTAGTCTGCTCCGTTGATGAAACCGACCTGTGTAATGATTCATTACCATACAAACAAAAAAGTTGGTCTTTTCTTTTTGGTTCACACAGAGAGAGGTGTTTTTATTATTCCGAGAATACACTGGTTTCTTCCCCAAGGTTGCTTTGAGAATCTTTGCTGGGCAGCAGGCCAGGCAGAGATCAGACATGTTACACCCAGCCAGGCACACTTTCTTATATTACACCCTGTGCCCAGTCTCCACCTGGGCTTCAAAACTGCTGCAAAAGGAAATGATTCAATAAACTTCTGCCCTTTACCTAATTTCACTTCTCATTTTTGGGTATATTTGATTATCCTAGGTTTTAAAATTAATTGGATACTTGTGCTACACATTTCTATGTGGTAGTAGGAACAAATCCTTTTATAAGCAATTAGAGCTTTTGCTTTCATGGAGCGTCACTGATCAGAAATTTTATGGGGGTCTTAATATAAAGCCTTAGACTTTTTACTTTGGCAATGCACTAATAATTAAATATCTTTAAATCAAATCTAATTCTTCTTCTGTATTCAATTTTCTTTTTCTCTTGTTTGTGTTTTTGTTTTCTCCTGGATTGTTTGGTTTATGAAATGTATTACAGGCACAAGGAGAAACATCCCCTTTATTTTTTGAAATTTCTCTGTAATAAACTGACAAAGACACACTGCTATAGCTTGAATCTGGAATGTTCTTAGAGGCTCAAGTGTTAAAGCTTGTTCCCCTCCTGGTGCTATTGAGAGTCAGTGGAACCTTTAAGAAATAGGGGATACTGGAAGGAATTGAAGCCCTTGAAGATATATATGTGTTCCAAGGCGATGCAAAGATTTGGTGATGTTAGTTCTTGGGCACTTTCTTCTTTTTCGTTTTGACTTGCTGGCTGCTGTGAGGTGGGCAACTTCCTCTGCCACCATGTTCTTGCTGTCATGATGTTCTGCCTTGACACAGGCTCAAAAGCAATAGAGTCAGAAAACCATGGGCTGAGATTTTTCAATCTTTGATCCAGAATAGTATGTCTCCTCATTAGTTCATATTTGTCAGGTATTTTGTTACAGCAGAATGAAAAAGTTGACTGCCACAAAAGCTAAAGACAATTGACTTTCTCTTTTGGTAAATCCAATCAGGTAAATGAGAGAATTTTGAAAGAATCCTGTCACTGAGCTGGGAGGGAGAGAAACAAGGAAAGGTCAGAGGGACCTTTGTTTTTAGCACCAAAACATCATTCTTTGATGCTCTGATGCATTATGCAATTGGAACTCATTTTCTGAGTTCCAGTCAGAATGTAATGCAGTTTTTGAAAAAGATTGCATGGACTCATAAGA
Organism: Hydrochoerus hydrochaeris; assembly: GCA_004027455.1. Lineage (NCBI taxonomy): Eukaryota > Metazoa > Chordata > Mammalia > Rodentia > Hydrochaeridae > Hydrochoerus > Hydrochoerus hydrochaeris. The sequence continues at coordinate 123,041 of PVLA01006361.1, read as the reverse complement.
TTGTAGACCATGGATTGAATCTCCTGAAACTGTGAGCCAAATGTAACCTCTGCTTTTTAAAGCGGATGCCAGGGTATTGTTTCCCAGGGACAGGAAAGCTGACTACACAAGTTAACTTCATACTTCAACCCAAAAGTGTACCCATTAAAAGAAAGAATATCTCTCACATTTACTAAAACACTAAAGGAAATTACTCAAAATCTGCCCAGTGGTGCTAGTTCCAAAGCAAAAATTATCTGCCATTTTCCTATCGTTCTTCTAATTTCCCAAGAGATATAGCACATAAAGTAGACAGAAAACAGACATTTGAATTCTTTGTATATACAATTAAACCTCACCAACTAAGCATCAGAGTCCTCAGTATAAAATGTTAAAGTTTTATGAAAAGCAAGCAGAAGACATACTAGATTGCAGTAAGAAAGAATAAAAAAACATGATGGATATGATTTCAAAATATTGACATGGCCATTGTCTTCTGCATTCCTCCATGCTTAATCCTAGGAACCAAATACAAACTATAGAAAAAATGATCAATTTGGCTTTCAGTTCTGAGGTAAAGATAAATGAAGGCAAGAGTCACTTATCTATTTACTGTTATTGGTGTTATTACAGAGAACGGAGATCAAAGAGGAAGGAAAGAAACTTGGTAAGGTCAAAGATGACATAATCCAAAAATAGTGGTCTACCTGTAAACTGATCAAGGTGGTCGTGGAAGAGACAAATAGAGATTAAAATCGCTGACCAAAATGTTCAAAACATGAATGACAAATAGGCTAAAGAAATAGACTCCATTAAAAGGTGCCAAACAGAAATCCAAGACATAAAGATTTCCTCTGAATTATAAATAGCAGAAATCACTAAAGTAAAGAAACTATTTCAGAAATCAAAAATAAGATGGAATACCATGGAGATATACCCAGATATACTCTTTAAAATGTAAGAGCAAGAAACGTTCAACCATATTTAAAATTTTTATCTAAGTTTATTAGCACAATTTAGGTGTATGTAATGATCACATTCATTATATAAAACTTGTATTTTATATGATATATCTTGATGCCTCTTTCTTCCCATTCCCTTCCCTTCCTTTCAAACCCCTCCTGGTTCACAAAGCTCCGTTTTCATTTTATCCTTCTTTTCTGATATTTTTCTTTCCTTTCCTTCCTAGCAGAAAACACTTAAAAACTTTCTCTCAAATTTATGATACAAACTGAATCACTGATCATTTCATGCATTAAGTGTGTACATAATGGCACAATTTAAAATAAAGAATTTCTAGAAATAGAATTGTTACATGAGCGATTTTAACTTTTGATAGATTTTTGCTAAAATTTTCTTCTGTCTAATTGACATACCTTTAGAAATCCTAAAAATGTATACTTCTGTTTACCTTGTTAACACATTATGTAACAATATTTACTCAATGTATTTGTGGGGGGGGAGGGAAACTTATTACAGTGAAGTTATGATTATTTTTTACACTAATTATCTTTTCTCATCTTGGACCATCTTTCTGTTAGATTTATCAGATCCTTTAATGTTTCCAATTAAAATTTTTGTCCCAAAAGAAAAAAAGAAACATTCATCCAATAGTTACTAGACAATTATAAAACAAGCCGATAGTTACTTGGAGTTAGAGAGATAATAAATGACAGCACATAGCTGATTAAAAAAAAATCTGTTCACAGAAACCATAGCACAAAACTTTCCAAGTACAGGGAAAAACCTTAACAGACTGGTAAGTGAGACTTACATTATGCTAAATAACTAAGGTGAAAAGAGATACTCCATAGAAAATTTCATAATCAAAATCCCAGAAGTGCAACACAAAGAAATGATCTTAAAAGCTGTCAGAGCACAGCAAAAACCAAAAAATGCAAAAAAAAGCCCCACTTATTAGGATTACAGTAGACTTTTTAACACAAACTTTATAAAGGCCAGGAGCACTTACAATGAGGTGTTTCAAGCCCTAAAAGAAAACAACTTTCTAAGAAACCGATGAACACCAAACAGGCATTTCAAAAAGTACTCAACAATATCTTAGACAGAAACAATGAAGTCAAGAAAGCCAAAGAGTTGGATGGAATAAATACATCAGGCAAATGAAAAGGTAAGAAAAAAGTGTGTGGGGGCTGGGAGGAAGGAGTCAACAACAGCGTGCAGTGACAAGAATGCATAATCGATACCATCCAGTAATGTCAACATCAATGATCTCAGTTCCCCCAAATAAAAGACATAGGTAGGAAGACTGGATCCGAAAACAAAGCCTGACAGTCTGCTGCATTTAAAGGGCTCATTTAATCCAAAATGAAATTCATAGACAAAAACAAAACAAAACAAAACAAAACAAAACAAAGCAAAACAAAACAAAGAATGGGGCCCCATCTGCCACTGCTCACCCTGGCCTGGCCCAGCCCAGGCATCCGCGGATGCCCTGGCTGCCGGCCTCCCCTGCCGGGGAGTCCTGCTCATGCCCACCACCACTGGAGGCCTCGTGGTCAGGATTCCTCCCAGGTGTGGCAATGAAGGTGTAAGGGAGCCTTGGAACCTCATAGCTTCGTTTCGCACCCCAGCTCTGCCAGGTACTCATGGTGATCTTTGAGTACCCAACTATCCACCGTTTGGGAGCCTGGTCATTGGCGGGCAGGTGCGTTATGTGTGGCATTTTTGCACCAGTCCAGGCTTGATACCTCACTTCACGGTGGCCTTCACCCGCTGGAACCACTGTCTCCACTGCACTTCCTCATGGCTTGGCTCCCACCTGTGCTACTGCCACAGCTTCTGCCTCAGTGTCCTGGAGAAACACATGTGGCTGGTGCTCACCTGTATCTCTGCCTCCATGGACTTCACCATCTGTGGACATGCTTTTGCTGTGTTCCCTGTTTTCACTGTCAGAAGCGCCTCACTTGCATTCTCTGGCAGCTGACCAAGAAGCAGGCAGTAAGTCAAAAGGATCACAAGTCCTACAGGTAAGACCAATGGCTCTTCAGCTTCAGCTGCATCATCTTCTCAGCTCTGGCCATCTACTTTCAGCCCAATTTGTACTGCGAGCCTGGAGTTTACACCATCTTTCATCGTGCAGTATGCCATTGTAGCAACCATCATGGTTTTCCACATGGCAGCCTGGTGGGACAAAGGGCTGATCCTAACTTCTCAGCCTGAAGAAAAGCAATTCTAAACCCCTCTGCTGCTGGAGGACAGCCCACCATCCAGAAACAAGAAGCAACTTTGCCTGTTCTCATCTGGCCGTATCCTCTCCGGCCCCATGAAGCTGGGTGAGCAAGGAGGGGAAAAGACAAGGCTGACCCCTGCTGGTTTCCTCGGCCTCTCAGAAATACAGGCACCTTCAAGCCACATCACATTTAACTGAGAGGCCCAGTCTTGAGATTCATGACCATCATCCAGTTTCTGGCCTTTCTATACCCCCCTTCACCAAGGGCCTGGGCTACTCAGCAGTGCTTTTAATCTGAAAACTTCAGTCATTTCCAGATCACTTGCTTGCCGAACACATCTAACCACATACTGTGCACATTCAAGCCTGTGGTTGTATCCTTTCCTGGGTTTGCTCAGGTGTTTCTAATCCTGACTTTACTGCTTTGAGCTGATGTGCTCCCTAGGGTGTGTACCCTGCCCTGTTTAAACCTCAGTGTGTCCAGAGGCATGAGATCCACACTGGCAGAGCCTTGGAAATCACATAGCACACCTGCCCGCATCATGGAGAGGGTGTTCTGTACCCGAAGGATGATATGTCTCAGGAAATACACCATCCAGGCATGGTTCCTTTCACTTCTGAAACTACTGACCTAAGACCTTGGAGTGGAGGGGTCAGAGACATAGTCCCCTACCCTGAAACGGGTTCCTTGTTTTCTCTCCATCTTCCTAAGGCCCCAGACCTTGAGCTCTTTCAGTTGTACATTCATTTCAAATGAATTTTTGTCTTTCAAACAACAAATAAATAAATACGAAAATCAAGGGATTGAAAATAATGTTCTGTGTACCGGGACCCTGAAAGCAAGCAGAGATAGCAATTTCATCCCCTCACAAAGTAAGCTTCAAGCAAAACAGATTAGAAGAAACAAAGAAAGTCACTACATGTAAGTTATGGGAATAGATGAACAATTACAGATAGCAATTGTAATTATGTATGCCCTGAATATCAGTGCACCTAACTTCATAAAACAAAGACTACCAGATATAAAGATCAAATGAGCAACATCATATATAAAATGGGTAAGCCATTAGTTAAACTTACCAAACAACAGAAGAAAAAAAATATTTAGATGCACTTAGAAATGACAAAGATGAAATCACAATGAATACCTAAAAATCTCAAAGATCATTAGTAACTACTACAAGAACTTTCACTCTGACAAAGTGGAAAATAGAGGAAAAAAAAGATTTCTAGACACATCTGAATAACCAAAACTGAAGCAAGAAAACATAAAAATTTTGGACAATTCAATAATATGCAATAAAATTCAGGCAGAAAAAATACCCTACCAACATTATATTTAATTGGAAAAGTTGAAAACTTTCTCTAAAATCAGCAAGACTTACATCTCTACTATTGTTCAATATAGTACTGAAAACATTAGCTGGAGAAATCAGACAAGAGAATAGAGGATACGTATAGGAAAGAAAGACGTCAAATCATACTTGTAGATGACATTATTCTTTACATTGAACATCCAAAAACCTCTGTCAAAAGACTCCTAGAATTAATAACCAAATTGAGCAGTGTCGCAGGATACAAAATCAACACACAGAAATCAGTGGTATCTCTGTACACCACTAATGAGCCCTCAGAGAAAGAAATTAGGAAGCAATACTATTCATAATTGCACCAAGAAAATTTAAGTACTTGAAATTAACCAAAGAAGTAAAAATCTCCAAAATGAAAACTACAATACTCTGGAAAAGGAGATCAAAGAAGATGTCAGAAAATAGAACAATATCCTCCTGATATCCCTTGTTCCTAGATAGACAAAACCAATACTGTCAAAATGGCCATATTTCCAAAAATTATGCATCAATTTGACACTGTCTCACTCAAAATACCAATGTGATTTCTCACAGAACTAGATAAAACAATACTAAGATTCAGATGGAATCAGAAGTGATCCAGAATGCTAAAAACAATCTTGAGCAACAAAAGCAAAGCAAGAGGCATCATCACAAACTAAGATTTGTAAGTCACCTTATAAAGCTGGAGAGATATAAACAGCATGGTACTGGCCCAAAGACAAACATGTGGATCAATGGAACAGAGTAGAGGACACAGAAATGACTCTAGACATTCTACCATCTGACTGCTTATGAGGGAGCCTAAAATTATGCTTGAAGCAGCCTAGCCTCTTTAATAAGTATCTCTAGGAAAATTGACTACATAGAAGCAGAAGACTGAAGCTAGAACTACATCTTTCAAAATGACAGGAACTAAAATAAAAATGGAGCAAAGATCTAACTGCAGTCTCAAACATCTAGTCCACCAGAAGCAAGTACAGGAGATATTGAAATAGAGAATCCCAAAAGCAACACACCAGGAGTCTCTGAAAAGATAGCGAGTGAAATATGAGGCTATTAGGAAATCAAATTAGAAGTACTCTCCCAAGTAAAGACAGAAATAACAACCTTAGAAAAGGAGTTGTGAATGCAACTAAAGAAGAAATAGAGAAAAAAGGACAGGAGCATGGGAAACTGATTGAAACCTTGAATGAACAATATAGAAAACAAGCAGAATTCATGAAACAAACTCAAAGAGACATCCAAGAAACAAAAAATTCTATTGAAAGCAGGCAAATCCGCCTAAATGAAGCTGAGGATAGGATTTCGGACCTTGAGAACAGGATTGCAATTATTGATCAGGAAAGGACAGAACTTCTTAAAATAATAAAGCAGCATGAAATAACATTCCAGAAGTTTCATGATAATGCCAAGAGCAACAATATAAGATTAATGGGCATTTGTGAAGATGCAGGAGTCAATGCAAATGACATACGTATTCACAGAAGTAATAGCAGAACATTTCCCAAACATGGGGAATGAGTCTGATATGCAGATAAGTGAGGCATATAAAACACCAAACAGTCACAGTTAACATAAATCTATACCCAGACACATTAGAATTAAGATCTCAAACATACAGCATAAAAACAGAATACTAAAAGCTGTTAGAGAAAAGACACAACTCACCTATCAAGGAAAACCCATTAGAATCACAGCAGACTTTTCAGCACGAACCCTCAAGTCAAGAAGAGCTCAGAGGTATTTGAAGCCCCAAAAGAAAACAACCTTCAACCTAGACTGATGTACTCAGCAAAACTTTCATTCAAATTTAATGGAGAAACAAGATACTTCCATGACAAAGAACAACTGAAGAAATTCACAGCCACCAAACCAACCCTAGAAAGAGTACTGAAAGACATACTAGACAGAGATAAAAATGACCACAATCCTCAAAACAACAACAGAAAGAAAACACCAGGTAGGGTAAGCAGTTAAATAAGGGGAAAAGCAGAAAGCAAACAACTGGAACATAACATGGCAAAGTTGAGCCCATACATATCAGTGATATCCATAAATGTAAATGGCCTATAAAAAGAAATACATTGACAGAATGGATCAAGAAATATGATCCCACAATATGTTGCATACAAGAAACACATCTGACCCAAAAAGAAACTCATAGATTAAAAGTCAAAAGATGGAAAACAGTATTCCATGCAACAGGAACCCAGAAAAAAGCAGGGGTAACTATTCTATTTGCAGACAACATGAACTTCAAACTTAAAATGAATAAAAGAGATAAAGAAGGTCACTACATACTCATTAGTGGAAAAATTCAAGAAGAAGAACTAACAATTATAAATATATATGCACCAAATACAGGAGCCCCAACTATATAAGACAGATACTAATGGACATGAAAAACCAAATACACAAGAACACAATTATAACAGGGGAACTTAACAGCCCGTTGTCACAAAGAGATAGATCAACTAGACAAGAAGTCAGCAAAGAAACAACAGAACTGAATCATACCTGTGAGCAATTGGACTTAGTAGATGTTTACAGAGTGTTTCACCCAACCACATCAGAATACACATTCTCAGCAGCACAAAGGACAGTCTCCAAAATAGACCATGTATTATCCCATAAAACATCCTTAAGTAACTGCAAAGGTATTGAAATCATCCCATACATAATATCAAACCATAGCACACTGAAGCTGGAAATTAATGGCAAAAGACACTGCAAAACATGTATAAATACATGGAAATTATTTTTGGAATTTCTTTTTTTTTTTATCAGTACCAGGGATTGAACTCACAACTGCATGCTTGCAAGGCAGGCACTTAAGCCACTGAGCTAAATCCCCAGCCCCAATACATGGAAATTAAATAACAACCTTTTGAACAACCAGTGGGCTACAGAAGAAATTAAAGAAGAAATAAAGCAATACCTAGAATTCAATTAAAATATAGAAACAACATTCTGTAATCTGTGGGATACAATGAAAGCAGTCTTAAGAGGGAAATATATAGCAATAAACTTTCATATCAAGAAAACAGAATGAGCACAAATAAACAACCTAATGCTCCATCTCAAGCTAGTAGAAAAAGAAGATCAAGCTAAACCCAAAGCTCATAGAAGAGAGGAAATTATAAAGATTAGAGCAGAAATCAATGCAATTGAAACTAAAAAAACAATACAAAGAATTAATGAACCAAAAAGCTGCTTTTTTAGAGAATAAATAAAGTTGACAAACCCCTAGCTAACCTTATCAAGAAAAAGAAAAAAAAAACCCAAATTCACAGAATAAGAACTGAAAAGGGAGAAATTACTACCAATCCCATGGAAATTCAAAAGATCATGCACACCTACTTTGAAAATCTCTACGCACACAGAGTGGAAAACACAGAGGAAATGAACAAATTTCTAGAAACATATGAACTACCAAAGCTCAACCAAGAAGATATAGCAATTTTACACAACCCAATATCAGATATTGAAGTTGAAAATGTAATTAAAAACTTACCAACAAAGAAAAACTGAGGTCCTGAAGGATTCACAGCTGAATTCTACAAGAAATGTAAAGAAGATTTGATGCCAATACTCCTTAAACTCTTCAATGAAATTGAGAAGAAAGCAATCCTCCCCCAAATCATTCCTGGAGGCAAGTGTTACTGTGATACCAAAACCAGAGAAAGATCCAACCGAAAAGGAGAACTATAAGCCAATCTCACTAATGAACATTGATGCAAAGATTCTCAATAAAATACTGGCAAATAGAATGCAGCAAATCATCAAAAAGGTTATACATCATGACCAAGTAGGGTTCATTCCAGGAATGCAGGGATGGTTTAACATATGCAAATCAACAAATGTAATACACCACATTAACAGAGCCAAAAACAAAAACCACATGGTCATCTTAATAGATGCAGAAAAAGCTTTTGATAAAGTCCAGCACATGTTCATGATAAAAACTCTTCAGAAACTCGGACTACACAGTGTCTACTTCAACCTTATAAAGGTCATCTATGACAAACAAACAGCCAATATTACACTAAACAGACAAAAACTTTAAGCTTTCACTTTAAAATCAGGAACAAGACAAGGATGTCCACTATCACCACTCATTTTCAATATAGTTCTGAAAGCATTACTAGCCAGAGTAATCAGATAAGAGAGAGAAATAAAAGGAATAAAAATAGGAAAGGAAGAAGTTAAATTATCACTATTTGCAGATGACATGATACTTTATATAGAAGACCCAAAAAACTCCGTTAAAAGACTACTAGAGGTAATAAGCAAGTTCAGCAGTGTAGCTGAATACAAAGTCAATGCTCAAAAATCAATAGCATTCCTGTACACAAACAAAAAACTCCCCGAGAGAGAAATTATGGAAATCTTGCCCTTTACAATAACATCTAAAAAAATGAAATACTTAGGAATCAACCTAACTAAAAATGTAAAAGACCTATATGCTGAAAATTATACTACACTGAAAAAGGAGATTGAAGAGGATATTAGAAAATGGAAGTACATTCTTGCTCTTGGCTAGGAAGAACCAACATTGTGAAAATGGCCATACTCCCAAAACTTTTATACAGATTTAACACAATCCCAATCAAAATACCACTGACATACCTCACAGATCTAGAGAAAACACTCTTAAAATTCATTTGGAAACAGAAGAAACCTAAATAGCAAAGACAAGTCTGGGCAACAAAGGCAAGGCAGGAGGCATCTCAATTCCTGACTTGAAACAGTACTGTAAAGCCACAGTGATAAAATCAGCATGGTACTGGCAAAGAAATAGACCTGAGGATCAATGGAACAGATTAGAAGATGCAAGCACAACTACAAAGACACTCAGCCACCTGATCTTTGACAAAGGGGTAAATATGTCCACTGAAAGAAGGACAGCCTCTTTAATAAACGGTGTTGGAAAAACTGGCTCTCCACATGCCGAAGACTGAAACTAGATCCATGCCTATCACCGTGCACAAAACTGAAGTCTAAATGGATCAAAGACCTCAATATTAAAACAAAAACACTAAATGTACTGGAAGACAAGGTAGGTAGAAATCTTGGAGACACAGGGGTAGGGAGAGAACTCATGAACAAAATGCAAACTGCACGGGAAACATTTCAAAGAATCAATAACTGGAATCTCGTATTATTGAAAAGTTTCTGTACTTCAAAGGAAATCACCAACAGAGTGAAAAGAAAACCCACAGAGTGGGAAAGAATTTCAGCCAGCAACCCCTCAGACAAAGGACTTATATCCAGAACATAAAAAGAATTGAAAAACATCAAGCCCCCCAAATTCAAAGACCCTCTCCAAAATGGGCATCTGAGATGAACACACAGTTCTCAGAGGAAGATATACAAATGGCAAATAAATACATGAAGAAATGTTCACCATCACTGGTCATTCGAGAAATGCAAATTTAAACAATATTGAGTTTTCACCTCACTCCAAAAAGAATAGCTGCCATCAAGAAATCAACTGATAACAAATGTTTGCGAGGCTGCGGGGGAAAAAGGAACACTGCTCCACTGTTGGTGGGAATGTAGACTGGTGCAACCACTATGGAAATCCATATAGAGAATTCTCAGAAGACTAGGACAGGAAGCTCCATTCAATCCAGCTATTCCCAACCTCATATTTTCCCAGAAGAACTGAAAAGTTCATATCACAGTGACATATGTGTACCCATGTTCATAGCACCACAATTTGTAATTGCTAAATCTTGGAAACAACCAAGATGCCCATCAACCACAGATTGGATGAAAAAGATGTGGCATTTTTATATAATGGAATATCACTCAGCTGTAAAAAGGATGATCTTGAGGCCTTCATAGGCAAATGGAGACAACTTGAGACTATTCTCATTAGTGAAATAAATAAGAATCATATTTATAAATATCACAATGTGTCTCTAGTGTAAAAAGTAATAAGAACTATAAGAGTAATAAAACCCAAAATGTGTAATTGCTATTGTAAAAAAGAGAGGAAAAGAAAGTGCTCTAAGGGATATAAATGCATGCATGTCTGAATGTGTAAAATAGATGACCATATTGCTGAATCTTTGTTGAATCTTTGAGCAGAACTGTTTGCAGTCTCACTGTTTGAATGTCTACTATGTATCCTTTAACTTTGTAACTTGAACAACTACATCCAAGATGACAATATGTAATTTATCAACTAGTGATTCCTTAGTGTATTTTTCTCTTTTTTCTTTTAGAATTCCATATTGTTGCTATCCTTTTTACTGTTTTGCTTTTTTTCTCTTTAAATAAAATTTTAAAAATGTGTAATTGCTATTGTAAAAAAGAGAGGAAATAGGAAGTGTTATAAAAGATATAACTGCATGTATATTTAAGTGTGTAGGATTGATAACCCTATTTCTAGGCTCTTGTCAGATTGTTGAACAGAACTGTTTGCAATCTCACTGCTTGAATGTCCACTTTGTATGCTATAATTTTGTAACTTGAACAACTATTTCTAAAAGGACAATATGTAATTTATCAATACTGGGTTTTTTTTGAAATTCTGTAATATTTCTACCCTTTTTCTGTTTTTTCCCTTTAAATAAAAAATAATTAAAATGCTTTTTTGTACACATACCAACTCTCCACCATGTATGTAATGATTATGTACTTCCAACATGTATTAATTAAAATTATTTTATTAAACAAGTTCTGAGTGAGTCAAAATTATATATTCATTAAAATAAACATTTTTAAGCTTTTTATGAAAGTCAAAAATAAATTGTTTTCATTTTGTTGAGAGATACTACTTCTAATTTCAAGTCACAAATAATAACTGTCATGATTTCAACTCAGAAAATATTTGTTACACAAGTTGGAATTGAGAAAATTAGCTTCTTATTTAGTGTTATGTTATTTAGTGTTATGTGTATCTCCCTTCACAGCTTTCTGCAGGAGTAGATATGCTAATATAAAAAAATAGAATTTAGGGCAAAAATTGTTACTAGAAAGAGAGATATTTATAAAGATGAAAGCATCAGTCTTCTTAGAATACATAAGAACTATAGGAATATGTATCCTGGCAACCAATATTTCATCAAGTGAAACTGACATAACTTACAGGAGAAATGGGCAATTTAACAATGACAGGAACTTCTACCAAAAAAAGTACAAATTTTATTCAATGCAAAAGTATATTCAAGGATAATGTAGGTGGGCAATTTTATTGAGTATTTGCTACTCTGGAAAGCCTAACATTTCCTCTTTCTTCTGGAAATTAAAGTGTAAAACTTCCACAACAATAAGTCTTATAATAACCAGAGCATAGAGCCCAGCACCTCATCCTAACCTTGCTTTTGTGAGGCAATTTATGGTTAATTATACTCAAAGAACAAGAGTTAACTTGTAATGCTTGATAATTAGCTCAATATATAATAATTATACAATCCAATTTAAGGTAAATACAGGATTCTAAACCTAATACTTGCATGAGCTTTAAGAGAACAATGAACCCCATCACTGAATGAAAACAATTTTGTACATTTACAATGATTTTTCAAAGAGAATTCTTATCTCTTGAAAAACTCAAAGGAATCCAAGTTAAGAACCACCAATATAGTTTTACCTCTAGTAACATACTTCTCACAGAAATGTATTATACTTGGTAATCATAAGTGTTGTGCCTGATAGTAAAATGCATTAGTTTAACATTATATTTTGAAATCCTGAAATTTTCATCTCCAGGTAAACTGCATTTGAGATGAATTACATTGCAATGTTTCTTAGACTGTTCAAAAATGTCTTGCAGTAACATTTTTACTTCTTTCCATTTGTAATGAAATGTTTAAAATTCTCCAAGTGCTTCCTATTTAAATATTTTGGGTCCAAAGGATAGGAAATAATTGATACCAATCCCTGCATAACTGTCAGCTTCCGCTCCCTGGAACACAGCACTGGGGGCTGACAACCAGTTGCCTTGTGGACCTGAGATAAAGCCTGCCCTGAGCAGGAAAGTCAGAACCCTTTCTTATCTGAACCCCCCAAAACTTAAAGTTGGTGCTTTATGTTGGCAATTAATCATCTTCTGCTCTTGCTTGTGATGTATCTCCGGGCAGTTGGCTTAATTCTAAATTGATGAAAACAAATTGGAGAAAGTTACTAGCACTTCACTAAAACAGAACAACAAGAAATATGAAATGCCCAGAGAAGGGGATTTTTATTTAACAATAGATTGATTTTGTCTTTTTAAAATTGATTTTTGTCTTTTATAATCAACAATAGATTGATTTTTGTCTTTTTAAAATTTACTTTTTATGAAATGAAATTTCTAGTTAGTAAATGAGGTGTGGGTCTTTCACATTTGGAAAAAGTTGCTCTTTAAAAGAGAAATTACACTGAAGTTAAGCTCAAAGAATTTATTATTACGAGAAAGATAATGATAGATTCTTATTCTCAAAAGTGACTGTGCTATAAATACATTTCAAAAAATGCGCTCTGTCCTTGACATCCCTGACTTTGGTTTTTTGGGTTTGTTTTACCAATTGGTTTCAATCTATTTAAAAAGCACAGTGACTTTAGGATTGCAATATGTTTCAGTTCTTGGCTGGAACACATGTCACCTCTTGCATGATTTCATTTTGTGTTGCTATAACAAAATTCCTGAGACTCTCACACTTTATAAAGTTTATAAAGTATAAAGAGGGTTACCTAGCTCACAGTTCTGGGAACTCACGAGCTTGGCAGTAGCATCTTCTCCACTCTGATGAGGGTCTGATGGTGTCACGTGGGCAGAGCAGGTGGTGAAAGGATTGCATAATGAAGCAGGTGCAAGACAGAGGCAGAGGAGATGCCAGGTTTCCTCTTTTTATACAGCCAGCTCTCACTGGAACTACTCCAGTCCTTAAAACCTGCCACAGTGCCTGGAAAACACGGTGTCCTCATGGTCTAATTACTACTGTTAAGATTCTCCTTTCTAAGGCTTTGCCACCTCACCGCTGCTGTGAACCTTTGGAGACACAGTCAAACCATCTGCAAACCACAGCACCTTGGAAATGCTTCAGTTCAGAGGGATTATTTAGTAACAAAATTGAAAATGAGTGTATCACTGCTTTGCAAACTGGTAAGTATGTATTATATATGGAATTCATAAGGTATTAAAATACTATTAAATTGATTACAATGTGACCTGATTGCCTAATAGATGATCCTGAAATTTATGTTAGACTTGTTGGTGTTCAGAAGCCAGATAGACCAGGACTAGGAGACACTAGTGTCTATGAGACAGTCATGAGTCACGCCGTAATCTCAACGTCTAAGGCAAAGCAGAGACTATTAGGTTCTCAAGAGTGCCAAGTGTCATTTCCCCGGCAGTATGGCACACAATCTCAGGCTCGGAGCCATGCCTTGCCAGCCTGTTGCTCAGTACAGGCAGAAAGGTATCATTCTCGCTGGGCATTCCTGCAGGACCCATTTCAAGCTGCACCATGCAAGTCTACCTTAATGAAATCCCTACTTGGTGTTTCCTTTTATAAATTTCCCCAAAATATTTGAAAGTGAATTAACATTATCTGTGTTTTGCTTTTATTTTTAAATACAACCTTTTAAGAATAGCATTGTCTTTTTTAATGCCTTTGTAGCTGTCTTGTACTCAACCTTTCTCTACCACACATGAGCCAACTGTGTTTGAGATGTGGCATTGCACTCATGGATGACACTTTTGTGTTTTGCAGTAAGCCGTGTTAGAATATTCACAACAGGAAGAGGGCAAATACCACAAATTAGGACCCTCATGTTTCCCACCCCTCAGAGCTTGTTGTTGATGACTGTTTATCAGTTACCAGCACATCACTAAAATCAGGAAAGTCTGAGTTTCCATCCGATAGTTTCAACTTTGGACAAATTACTTAACATCTATGAGACTCAGGTTCCTCTTCTGTGAAACAGTGATAATAATACTACATGCCAAAATAGGACAGTTCTGAGAATTACATAAAATGATATCATTTAAGCATTCCTATCAGTTTATGGGTCAAGCAGCCTCTGTTCTTGATAGTTACATCTCAGTTGCTTAATCTTTCTAGGTGCTCCGGTGTTTACAGACTTGGTGTGTTGCTTTACTATTTTTATCCTTACTTCTTTAGTAAGCCCAGAAGGCCATTGATTTTCAGTTACTCTGGTTTTTTCTTGCAAGTGACAATGAGGTTGATGTATTTCAAGTACTTTACATAAAAGAAGAGGGGAGATGATTTCCATATAATGAGTATTTTCATATACTGAGATGATTTTTAGTGCACTTAGGCATTAGACCCATGATAAGGTATCACCATTTTTATATCAACAATAAAAGATTCCAACGGCCTGAATGTTACAAGATAAGTTTCCTCAAGTTCATATCTTGTCTGCAAAAAAAATAATTTTATTATCTCTACCTTGCTTATATAAAAAATATTGCAGAAAAATTAAAGTGATATAGAAGAAACACATTAATCACTGGTTTTTATGATTGTTTTTACTAATATTAAATGCATAGACATATTTTGCCATGGGGATGCTCTCATGAATTTCGGTTTAAAAACTCCTAATCTGGAAATGCCTTTAGGCTTTCACCTCATGTTTCTGTCCTTCCTTTCTCTAATGCTGATGTTGCAAACTACAATCAGCTGCTTCTGGGGTCACTAATGCTGTAATTTGTCAGAACGGGCTCCTCCAAAGACTCCTCCCACTGAGGACAGAGGCTGACACAATGTTGCCAACCTGGGCAGAGCATTTACCTAGGGCAACTCCACACAAGCCATGGTAAAATGTCCTGCTGTCAGCTCAGTGAAGCTTTTTAGAGATGCTAAAAGACATCTAGGTGATACTGCAGTACAAGAACGACAGAATGCACTTGGGTCCCCCCAAAATTATTCTTAGTACTTACACACAGATAATTCTCCTCAAAGCAAAGTATTATATTAAACTGAGAGCAGAAAAATAAATACACACACAAGTAAGAGTGAAATGCCACCTTGTCACCTACAAGGAGACTGATTTGATTTTCTTCAAAGAAAGCGAAAATACACTTCATGATATTTGTATAACTACTTGTTAAGATTAACTATAATTGCAGCCATCTACATATCAAATACTCAGGTCTGGGTGCTTTCTTCAGTGTACTTTTGAATCAAACATAAACTTGAAAATTAAATCTTATTATAATTTCAGTCTTTTTCCAGAATAAAGATTACTTTAACATGAATTTTTAAACAGTAACATGTTGGTTCAATTTCTTCAAAATTGCTATCTGTCTTCTACCTCAAAACTTGTAGCTTACAGTGCAGCTTTTTAGCTGTATGAATCAGTGAAAGGAAAAGGCAGCAAACTGTTTATCTGGAAAAAAAAAATACTAAATGGCAGTGCGATAATTCAGGGACAATAATTACACCAGGAAAACTAATATTGGTAAAACTACAAGGATGGTGTTTGCTGACCTCAGCAGTTACCACTAGGCTCAGAGTTAAATACATGAAATACATGTCCATGAACTCTGTAGATTCCCTAAGGCCTGAACATAACAGGAAACACTTACTCTTCCTGGTCTTTTAGAAAGAAAAGTATTTAAATGAAATACAGTTTAGAAATGTTAGTTCAGCAAGGGAATGGCTAATTGGAACCCAACGGAATCTATATATGACAAGGGGGTTCTATCAAAAAAGACTTCCCCCCAGTTCTCACCCTGAAGAATCTTCCTTCGTAGCTATGTTAATAAAAGACTTCCTGGACTTCTGGTCACTATAGAGGTTTTAAGTCTCGAAGAGAGTAGATAGACTGTCTTTGCTTCCATATCTAGGAAGTCAGTGTGAGACAAAAACATAGAAATGTTTTATGTTCAACAAAAATGTGCCAGGAATGAAGTGGTCATACAAACAAAAGGGTAAGAATAGCAATCATTTTAACCCAAGAGAAAAACTTATTCACAAAGTGGCTTTGAAACAAAGCAAATGTGAAGTGCTTCTTGTTAATTATTTCCCTATGCAACTGAAACCAAATCACACTGAAAAACTGGTGAATCTTTTCTTAATATTATATCTTGTCACTAGAGAAAGCTAAGCAGACATCACAGAAATAAGGAAAGCGAAAAAGATATGGCCACTACAACCTGATTCAATTTTCGGGGTGCTCAGATCTTTTTTCTAATTACTGTATTGAATATACCTCCATAAAGTCTTTGATCTCACTTCTGCTGAAGTTTTAATTAGCAAGAATATCTGCTGCAATCCGACCTCTTTTTGGCTACAGGCTGTCTCTAGATATTTTTAAAGGACCAGAAGAATCTCTCTGTGAGCTAAGATCTTTGGAATTATCTTTAAAATATCAGGCTTTGCAGTTGGAAATCAAATAATTTCTGTATACATAAAGCTTTTAACTTCTCTTTTTTCTTCAGTAAGTTTCTATGAAGAAGAAGGAAGCCCCAGAATGCCTTTACATTGTTATCAGTATTTGCTAATTTTTTAGTACATGTAATTTTTATGTTATGGGAAATTCATATATATGCATTATACACCTTACTTCCTTTTTTATCCCATTTCTCTCCTCTCACCTCTTCCATTCGTCTTGTGACCACTTTTGTTGGGTACATGTTTGCAGCATATAATCTTTCCTTGTGTGGAGTTGATACATTCCATAGCTTTTCTAAGCATTCACTGATCCATGAACCATCGAGCAGACAAAATTCCACTAAGATATATCTACCACGATGATTTTCTGCAATTTTTCTGCAAGGTAGCATAAAGTGCTGAGGTGTAGCTCATCTGTCTCAAAAGGTATCTGCTGCTCAGTCATCTCCAAAGTTAAAAATGACTCTTATGTTGACTTTGGTATAGAATTTATTCAAGAAATATTGTCCAGCTTTGTTCACTGTAATTTCAGTTTTTGCATGATTAATTTGATTCATTTGATGTTTTTCCTTTAAAATGCTATCACTGACTTAAAGTAATGAAGTAAAAGCACAACACTCAGTACAAATCTATCTTTTTGTATTTGGGGATACTTCATGAGTTCCTCAAAACATCCAAATTTTCAGATTTGCATTCTTATGATTGAGATTAAGAGGTAAAAATATATAGATGATTTCAAAAAATTAATTCCTGGTTATAATTTGATGATTTGGGTTTTTTGGCTTAAAAAGATTGAATTCTATCAACCTTGCACAAATTTAATCAGAAAATTTCTACTGAACAAGTGGGTTTTTAGATAACTACAATCTTAACTAAGATCCATTTTATATTTAACCAAAAATGTGAGTTGATTTAAATCTCATATAAAGAAAGGAGGACATTAACTTATATATTCTTTCTATCCTTTAATAGAATTGGTATATTGACTAACTTTCTAATGACTGGGACACAATGTCTAACATCCATAGCTTAAAGAGGAAGTTTACTTCAGCTCACAGTTTCCAGAGATTTAGCCCATGGTAAGCAAATAACAAAGCAGAAACCTTATGGCAAAAGGGTGAAGTGGAGTGAAGATATTTACTGCATGATGGCAGAGAAGTGGAGCAGAGGAATAGTGCCAGAGGAAGGAATCAGGCAATATCTATCTATCTATCTATCTATCTATCTATCATCTATCTATCTATCTATCTATCTATCTATCTATCTATCTCCAACATCACACCTCAGTGACCCAAGCAACACACCCAAAAGTGTGCTTTTCCTAGTCCCCTAGAGAGTCCCCAGATAATCTAGTTAACAAGAGTACTGTAAGGTTGGACTAAGCACATTCCCACCCTAAGGAATATGAGTTGTGACAACTAAGGAAGATGAGCATAGTAATGTTACGTAGGCAGTGTTTCCCACCACACCTCTCTTGGAAAATGTACTGGGAGAAAAGTATTTGTTTTACATTTTGATTTGTATTGCTAGGCAACTCTTCATAAAGTTCTGTCAATGTATTTCACCACTATCTGTGCATAAAAGTATAAGATTTCTCCATTTTTTAATACAGACTGATTTTCTTAATCTATTAAATCTTTGTCAATTAAATACAAACATAGCAACTTTCTCAAATGCCGCATGAGGATTTGCTGTTTTTATAAGCTTGTATCTAAAATTTTGCGAAAATGGGTATTTTGGCATTCATGCTATCTTGGGTTAAAAAGAGTAATAAAAAAGGACGAAGTCAGTAGACATTCCTGGATGGAAAGTGTTACTGGATTCGTTTGCTCATCAGTTTCATAGGCTACTTGGAAGACAGTATGCATAACACAGTGGGTTCTTCACTGGTATGAAAGCAAGTTGCAAATAAACCTTTGTTCATTCTCTGTCTTAAATCTACTTCACCTATCAAAAGAATAAACACCTTTGACTGTACCTTTGTTGTCAATATCATATTTGGGGGGTTCCCATGGCATCTACATTTTTCTGGTGTTTGTCTTGCTCCATTTCCTTAGCTGATAACTCCTTTTCTGTTGACTTTTAAATTTGGAGATTTCCATCAGTTAATCTTTAACTATCTTGTTTCTTCTATTACTATCCCCTCAGAATTCTTCTAGTTCCATAAATTAAACATTGACTGTAAGCTGACAACTGTACAGTTTATGTTTCCATTTTAATGTATATTCTGACTGCTAAAATCATGATAAACCCATAGGCTGTCTAACATCCATAATTTTGTACTCAACAGGTGCCTCAGAGATTCCACCTCAAGCAACAGTCTTGATTTTGCCTCTCTCCACAACCTGCTCCATCTTATATTTTAAATCTCAATACATAGTTCAGTCAATCCAGTCAACCAGCTGTGTAACATAGAGACATCTGTTCCAACAACAAAATCTACCTCTAAAAATAAAAGAGCTCTAATTTCCTTCTTTCTCCTCATCCTCACACTTCACTCTAACTCAAGCGACCATACCTGTCTGCATGGAAGGTTTAAATGGCATCAGAACTCATTTCCTCGCTTTCATTTTGTGCGGAAACAGCTCACTTGAACTAAACCAAACAGAATAGCTGCTGAAGCACAAGACAAAGCCAGCAATTTAGACCATGCCACTCCACTTCCTGAAACCTTTAAATTCTCCCTTAAGTAAAACACAAACTCCTGTACATGGGTTAAAAGGCCCTCTCACATGTGTTCTTATCAATCATTCTTCAGCTACGTGATTCTCCACTCTTGAATATCCACTAAGCCAAACCTTTATTTCCACAGATGTGGTGCCTTACTTTTTATGAATGAAATGTTCTTCAGAATTCCACGTGTGCTTTATGATGACACTTCCTCTATAACCAGGTTTTGCAGATCCAGAAATCAAGAGGCAGGGAATGGTGGGAGTGTTCCTTGCACTATTACTGTGAATGATCCCCTCATTCAATGTTGTATTCGCATCTCTGTACTACTGTGCTTTGCCCTATTGGACACACTTCTTACCAAGAGACAAATTTTTTCTGGGAGGAAGAAAAAAGAGAAAATTTAGACAACATACCAACATGTTGTTTGTGAGACAACTAAAGTTTTACAAAGAACAGTGCTATAAAAGCAGCTGTAACTGAAATCATCTGTCTTGCATATCCCTCCTCTTATAAACTGTGTATCTTCAGATCTGGCAAAGCCAACAACTGCACTTTGTATGGATGGGGTAATGTTCTTTAGGGTACCATCCATGCACAGGAAGAGCTATTATCCCATGGTTACAATTAGAATTTTCCAATATTTGTTATGTAAATTTAGAGTACAAAGGGAGAGAGACATTTAGTAGGGTGTTAATGCTATGGATTTGAGCAGAAAGGAATAATTATGAGTCATCGTTTGATAGAGGAAAGTCATAAACAAAAGGGAGAAATGTTCCTAAAGCAGGTGCCGAGCAAGTAAGTTTCCATTGTGTCCCATGGGTTATGGCATGTTTTACTGATATGCTTGGATTCTAGGAAATGCTTAGTCTCTACTGTGACCCATTGATTATTCAAGAGTGCATTTTAAAATCTCTCGACATTTACAAAATTTCTGTGGTTTCTTTTGCATTGATTTTTAGTTTCATTGCATTATGATCTCATAAAATGCATGGCATTATTTCAATTCTTTTGCATTTATTAAAGCCATCTTTGTGGCCAAGTATATATATGGTCTGGTTATGAGAAAGTTCTATATGCTGCTGTGATGAATATGTATTCTGTTGCTTTGGAGTTGAGCACTCTCTACATACCTATTAAGTTCACTTGTCCAAAAGTGTGGTTAATGCAGATATTTTTGTGGGTTTTTTGTGTAGTTTATCTGCCTATTGTGAAGTTGGGGTATTCAGCTTCACAAGTCTGATTATATGGAGGTATGTGTTATCTCTTGTGTCCAGTATTATCTGCTATATGAAGGTAAATGTGCTGGTATTTGGTGCATATATATTTGCAATTGTTAATACTTCCTGTTGAATTGTTTCCTTTTCTAGTACTGGTAACCTTGTCTCTTTTGGTAAGTTTTGGACTGGAGTCTACTTTTTCTGAAAATAAGATAGCTATTCCTGCTTGCTTTAGGCTACTGCTGCATGAAAAATTGTTTTCCACCCTTTGATTTTTTAATCGATATGCTACATTATATTCAAAACATAAAATGGTGTGCAGCTTAACACTGAGTTTTATTTTTTGATCAATTCTGTCAATATGTGCTTCTTGATGGGGGAACTGAGACCATTTACATTGAGATGCTTTTACTGAAAGGTACTGACTGAATCCTCCTATTGCATCATTTTTCTGCTTCTGATTCTTTTACTTTCCCTCTTGCTTACCTGTTCACCCTGCTTGCTCTATTAATCCAGTACACTATTTTACTATTGTCATCTTCATTGTTTCTGTCTAGTAGATCCTTTGGTATGTTTTGTAGTGTAGATTTGGTAGTCATGAATTTTTAAGGTGCTTTCTGTTATAGGGTCTAATTTCCCAATAATTTTTGAAAGGACATTATAGATTCTAACACTCTTTGGTGAAATTTGTTTTATTTTAGAACTTCAAGGATTTTTCCCTTAAAGTGTCCTGGTCTTTAATGTTTGTGGTGACAAATCTGTGGTAATATTAACAGTTTACCTTCTAAATGATTTGTTGTTTTTCTCTAAAAGTTTTAAAATTCTATCCTTGTGTTAAAATGTTGGGATTTTTACTATAATGTGTCACAGAAAAACACTTTTCTGATCATGAGTATTTGAAGTGCTATATGCCTTACTTACCTGTATTTTGAGCTATTTTCTCATACATGGAAGTTTCCCTCTATGATTTCCATAAACAGAATTTCAGGCTGTTTATGCCATATTTTAATTATTTTTCAAATTCCAGTTACTCTTACATTAGTCTTCTTCACATCACCTAGCAGCTGTTGGATCCATTATCCATGATCTCTAGCTGTTTTTAAGGTAATTAAGTATATGATCATCTACATCAACCCTGTCTTCTGTACTTTTCCTCGTTTTGCTAACTTCTGCTGCCCATACTTTCAATAGAATCCTTTATCTTCTGGGTTTCTGTTTGGTTCCTTTCCATGGGCACTATTTCTTTGCTAAACTGATCATTCGTATTTTGTATTGCTTTGATTAGTGCAGCTAACGTTTTATATGTTTCTTGTCTTAGCTCTCTGATCATTTTATTATGTCCATTGTCTTTAGCTTATCATCTTTGAGACATTATTTCCTTTATCACTTTATCAGCTCTTTGGTTTTTTACTTCATCTGTGTGAATGCCTCTTTAACCTGTTTTGTTTACGTTAGGAGTTTTGGGAGGCATTTTGTTGTCTTTTCTTATTATTAATTTTTTTAGGTTTGGGAATCAATTACAATGGAAACACTTTAAGGCACCTATGGAGATCTCTTAATTAGTGTTTGCCTCCTGGTGAAGTAATATTCACTTTGATTGCTTTTTATTATTTATCTACCTCTTCCACCAATTCAGTTTAATTGGACTAGATCCAGTCACTCTTCTTCAAGGAGAGAATCCCTATTTGTTACATTAATGCATACAGGTCCAACATACACTAATTATGTGCACTATAAGTTGCTTTAACAATTTCACCCTTTTATCAGTGTCCCCTAGAGTCTGTACTATACTGCTACAAACAGGATTGTGGGATAAGGGCAGGAAAATGAAGGAACAAAAGGAAAGACATAGTCAGTGAACAGAGAAAGAGACAAGAGAGACATAAACAGATGAAAGCTGACAGGAAATAGAAATTCATTGCAATTATTTTTGTAGCTAGAGTGCAAGGCAGTGTTGAGAGGCTTTGAGAGATTATTTGTGGGAATGGAACAGAGAGAGAGAGAGAGAGAAGTATAACTGCAGATTGGGAGAAGCTGTAAGAATCTAGAACCTGGTAATAAATTGAAAGGATATGTTTGTATCCTCTTAATGCAATTTTGCTGATCATTAATGTCACTTTCCCATTAAAAGTACTATTTAAATTTAAAAATTTATTAATTTTTATTCCTTTTCACATATATACAGACAACTCATAAATATAATCTATATCTGAGTGAGCAACAAAATACAAAGCCTCCTGGGAGAAACAACTGATATACCAGAATAAAACATCCTGGAGAGATCCAGACAGAGGGAGATGGATCCTCTTGACACAAGAAGAAATTAAAACAGAAAAAGCTCATCAAACACACAGTCTCCAGGCTACAATTGGAACAGCTAAAATTACCTGACACAGCACTTTCCACTGGGACCTGCCAAGTTTGTGCTGGCCTGAATTCCTGCTGGACGGCAAAGCTGCCCAAACTTGTTCCTGCCATGACTCACAGGAGCCCCAGCCAAGCCGAAGTCGGGGTTGGTGAGCCCAACAGAGAACGGAGCCAGCAAAGGGACCTTCATTAATCCATGGTCATTGCTGGGAATGAGACCCCCTGCACAGGAAGGGCATGACCAAATGAGCAACATGTTGGATTCAGGTAGGAGGAGCCTGAACTGGTAGTGACAGCTTCAGTTGGTTGCTCCCTCCCCAGAGCAGATTCATGGGATTTGCTTGGACTGGGTCACATCCCTGGCCAGGACCCAATGAGCCATCCCAAATTGATTCCCTGCACCTAGCACACACTAACCTGGTGAAGGCCCCTGAAGTTTGACTGGCCCAGTGGGGAGGTACTGGCATAGGCAGCCCCTGCTTACACCTCACTGACAAGAGCAGGCAGGAGAGGGTGGAGGTCACTTGCCAGCATGCTTCAGAGGAAACATGACTGACAGGGAAGGGGCTGGGACCTCCACTGTACACCTGTGTGGAGGAGGCCAGGACCATGACAGAAGAGAGAGGCAGGAGGAGGCCCCCAGCCCAGAACCCTGAGAGCACTGATCCAGGAGAAGGAGAAACAAGGGAGACTGAGGGTAACAAACACACAACATCAGGCATGGCTTCAATGAACATTAAGAGATATCTTTGGGACCTTGTAGATGAGCTCAAAACTGAAATATTAAATCAGGTAAAGCAAGATATGAGTAGAGTAATAAAAGAACTGCTAAGCATCTCTCAGGAAGACACAGATGGAAGATGGGAGGAACACAAAAAAAGGAGAGAAACATTCAATAAAGAATATAAAGAAAATATAGAATACATGAAGCAGATACAAAGAGACTACCAGGAAATTAAAAACTCCATTGAAAGCTGGCAAAACTGCTTAAAAGAAACTAAAGATAGACTATCAAAACTTGAAGACAAGTTTGCAATGTGTGATCATGAAAGGAAAGATCTCTTAAAAATAACAAGGAAAGAGGCAGTAACAATACAAAGGCTAGAAGATGACTAGAGAATATACAATTTAAGAATAAGAAATGTGAACGAAGAAGCAGGAATACATACAGGCGAATTACAAAGGCTATTCATGGAAATAATTAAGGAAAACCTCCCAAGCACAGGAAAAGAAAATGACATTCAGTTATGTGAGGCATATAGAACTCCAGCCACCTACAACCAAAACAGAGCTACACCCAGACATATCATCAAGATACCAGAAATTCATTATAAAAACAGAATATTAAAAGCCATCAGAGAAAAGAAACAGATTACCTGTAAAAGTAAGCCCATCAGAATCATGGCTGGCTTCTCAACACAGACCATCAGATCAAGAAGAGCTTGGAGCAAAGTATTCCAAGCTCTGAAAGAGAATAACCTCCAGCCCAGATTGATGTACCCTGCCAAACTGTTACTAGAAATTAATGGAGAAACAAGATGCTTCCATGACAAAGCACAACTGGGGGAATTTGTGACCACCAATCCAACCCTACAGAGAATACTGAAGGACATTCTAGAGAGAGAGAAAAAAATACCAGGATTTTAGGAACAGTGGCAGAAAGGCCTCAATGAGTGGGGCAGGCAGTAGAATGAAGGAGAAAAGTAGACAAACAAAGGCAGAAAAATAGCACAGCAGAAACAAGGCAGAGAAGGATAACTAGAATCTCTCACATAGATGGCCTTGATTCACTATATTGTTAATAGTGTACCAGGATTTAAAACCCACATTGCTCACACCACTCTGCTTAGATGTATTATATTCTGTTCCAGTCATTCTACTTGTACTAGATTTGAGGGCACAGACAGTAATCCCGAAAATAGCAGGATATAGTGTGGTAATCATCCTTAATTTCCTATTAAATTAATCTAAAGCTCTGTATAACCTATACTGTTTTACCATGACTAACTGTAATCAAATCTGGTTTGTTAGATCACTGTTTTGTATTGATAGATTTTATTCAAAACTGTTATGAGTGATAGTATCAAGTCTGAGTGTATAGGCAACTACACTGAAGATGACAAGTTCCACTAGAATATCCACCCTGGTTTGATTATTACCTGCCTTTGAAGTTTTATACTGTCCACAATGTTTTATTTTTACTAATATTGTTATGTACTGCTATATTCAATTATACTGCTGTATTCAATTATGCCTGATGATATGGACAAATCTATTGAAGATAATGAGAGACAACATAGTAACCATTGTAGATCACCTTGTACTGTGGTTTTATACGACTTTTTGGTTTCATGTTTTTATAGGAATTTGTTGGGTTTTTTTTTTTTGTCTTGCTAGGTTTTGTTTTTCCCTCTAATACAGAAAAGATAGAAATACATGTAGAGATTCATGCAGGTGTAGCTGTTTACACTCTCACTGTTTGACTATCTACTTTGCATGCTTTAATTTTGTAACTTGAGCAACTATTTCTAAAAGGACAATATGTAATTTATCAACTAGTATTTCTTACTGTTTATCTTTCTTTTTGAAATTATGTATTATCTCTACCCTTTACATGCTTTTATTTCTCTTCAAATAAAGAAAAATAGAAAAAAAAACCACAAAGGGTTAAGTAGAAGCAGGGGGTATCCTGTGGTCTTTTCTGGGTATCAATCTGATTAGACACTTCCCTTGCAGAAATGAGTTCCATTGCCAGCTTTTTGTGTTCTTGATTTTAGTTTTGAGCTAGATTCTCATAAAATCACTAAATTGCTCCGATTAAGCTTGAACTTGTGATTCTCCTGCCTCAGCCTCTCAGAGTGCTGGGATTACTGTCATGAGCCACCAGGACCAGATTCTAATTGGTCATTATTTCCACCTGGCACCTTTTGCATAAATTGTTTTCTTTACCTACAAGTTGGTCCCCACTCTACTCGATTCTCTTCTCACCTTCCAGGAAGCAGGTTGGTCAGGGGCTCTGAGGCTAGTAACATTATCGAGTCTTTTTTTTTAAGGGACTCCCATAAAACTTGCCTGTTTCATCTGTAGATGGATCATTCACCAGATCTGCAAAGGCACAAAACAGGAAATGAAAACTGTAGGTCAGAAAAGCAGCTAACAGAAGCAGGACAAAAGGATGAGTATCAAGAAGGATGCTTCATGCAGACGACCCGGAAGGAATTGAGAGCGGCAGTCAGAGGAGACGTGTCCAAGGCAGCGGTGGCCTCTGAGAGGGACAGGAGTTCACAGTGCCCACCACAGTCCTCACAGTCTTGTTCTCACTTTGGCAGCATGTATACTAAAATTAGAACAACGTTCTTGCAGTCTTTATTTCCCTTTGGGCAGACACCACCCTCAACCCTTCTGTCTTCACTATGACAGCAAATAAAGAAACCAAAAAGGCAGCTTACTAGGAAAAAAAAAAAAAAAAAAATATATATATATATATATATATAATCTATATTTAAGAATGAAAAGAAGAGAGAAAAATAAAGGAGTAAAAAAGAAAGGAAGACCAAAGGAAAAAAGGAGGGGGATCAAACAATAAGAAAATCTCAGGATGTTTAAAAAATACAGTATTTGAGATATAATCACCTAACTAGGCAAAAATATAAGTTTAAAAGAATCAGCAAACAAAAACATAAAAGAATCAACAATTGTAGAACATCGTTCAGAACTTCTTTATTTTTCAATGGCCTAATGATTTATCTTTGAAGAAACAGTTTGGCATCATTCATATGAATTATTGCTACTTAAACTGACAGAAAATCAGATGAGATAAACTAATTTGAATGAAAGGAAACAAACATGGTTTAAATATGAATAATCTAATGAGAGGCCAACAAATCCATATGTCAAAGACTTTCCACTGATGAAATTTTAATAAGGTTAATCAAATAAAAGGCATTACATCTTCCAAATTTGTTTTACAAATGTTAAATTAACACTAGAAGTTTTCCTGTCAAAATCAACTGTGTTCCTTTGAAAAGAGGCATGGTAGCTGTGATACTTAAGGTGGGTTGGTAACCCGACTGGCTTGGGCCCTCCCAGGGCATTAGTAAAGCACTGTACTCTGGTGTCTGAAGGTGCTTCCCTTACCGTGTCCTCTCCGGCACTGTGCCCTGCTCTGCTTAAGCCCCAGTCACCATGAACTAAGCAGGTTTGTTCCCACAAGCCCTTCCGCCATTATGTTTCTGCTTTGGTACAAGTGGCTACAGACTGGACCTTCTGAAGCCATGAGCCAAACAAACCTCTCTTCCCTTCAATTGTGGGTGTTGGGTATTTTTTTCCAGGAGTGAGAAAGCTGACCTATGTGGGAGACAATTGCTCCTTTCATTGTTTCAAAATGATGCCTGTGAGGACCTCTTGTGTCTTTTAATGAGGTAACTAATACAGTTACTTGTTTAGAAAAAGAATGGGTGTATTAAAGGCCAAAAAAGATATGGCCTCAAAAGCAGAGATGGCGTTTTCTGATGGATACTTTTAATAAAGGAATATTTGCAACAATATTGAACATCATTTTTATCGATGATTATTAAAAATCTTTGTCTGAAAGCACATAATGGTTTTGCAGTGGCATTCAGGAAAATTTAATTTTTCTTAGCAGCATGCTCAGATAATCATGCTAATGGCTAATACCACGCTCAAGTAATTTAACATGACTTAGTGCAGCGCTCAAATTTTACATTTTTATATAATGAAAAAACAGTGCCTCTAACTGAATCTTTTAAATACAAATCTCTTTTTTACATTCTAGGTTTGAACGTTCATTCTTTTCTCTAACTTAATCTGAAAAAGTTGATTGGTCTCAGTCAAAGCACTTTAGAAAATAAATGTTTTTTAAACAAATACACATATGATTATATATATCAAAAAGTAGCATGGTAAAAAGAAAATACTCCAATTCTTACTTAGTTCCTCCCTGTTTTTTTTTTTTATCTCATTGAAAGCTCAAGAGATGAGACTAATATAAACACCATTTTATGGGATATACTCTTCCTATTCTTAACAGAAGGCAAAACTCCACTCACTTAGTACCAAGAGTCAGGCCTCTAGCACTCTTAAGATTTAGGGGCACTGGCTTTAATAAATAAAATGGGTGTAAAATACAATGAGTTCAGGAATTCTTTGTCCAAACCTCTTTAATGTCAGATAAGTCCAATAGATTTGAATATTTCTTAATCCAAAGTTAAAGGAAAATATAATAGCGTGTAGGGGTGTCCTGTGGCCATGTTTATTCTCTTGGCTGCACTGGAGAGATGTTTGCCTGTCATATATATTCCTCTCTCAAGGTAAATATGAGTAGGAACAGACAGATCATCTTGATGTTCCTAGTTTACAGTATGGCTGTGTCATGAAATTTGCAGAGAGGAGATTGCAAGATGGTGGACTGAGTGGCGGCACAGAAGAGCCTCTCTAGGAAAAAAAAAATAAAAACAACTCAGATGCTGGAATCTGGTAACATGGAGAAAGCCAGACAAAAGGAGAGGAATTCTCACGACCCAGGAAGAAAAAGAAAAAGAAAAAAGAAAGAAGAAAAAGAAGCACAGACAGAGGGCTGGAGCTGGGCGAGCCCCGATCGCTGTACCGGCCCGTCTTAGAGTAAGGTGACTGACGATCGAGCTGAGATCGCCGCCCTGCCAAGAGTGGGGCTTGGTGAGCTCCAGACCCTCAGCTGGGGGAGCCCCTGAGACAGGGAGTGGAAACAGCCAGTCGAGCTGCACGAGCTGCTGATGAGTGATGGGAACTGGAATCCCCAAACCGGGAGGACTGGCTAGGTGACATTTTGGAGTTGGGCAGGGCCGGCTTGAATCAAAACCCGAGGCAGCATCCACTGATGACTCCTAGTCCAAAGCAGACTGGTGGGATCTGCTCGGGCTGGGCCACACCCCTGGTTGAAACCCAACAGCCAGGGAAGAGGCTTTTCTGGGCCAGTGGCATCCCCAGGGAACACACAAACTTGTTGAAGCATAAACTGGTTGGCATGGGGGGAGGAGCCAGCTCTCAGCCTGCAACTCGCAAATCAGCAGCTGACTGGGGGGGGGGGGTGGTACTTCCCTAGCAAGTGCGCTGCAGAAAAACTGTAAGCAATAGGAAAGGCCCAGAGACCTCCACCACCCACCTGTCTGAAGGGGGCCGAAAACATGACAAGACAGAGAAAGAGCAAAAGGTCCCCAACTGTGGAACCAGGGAAAGTGAGTCCAACAGAGGTAAATGCAGAGGAGGTTGAGAGCAGCAAACCTGTAATGTCAGAGACAGCCTCATCAGAAATAAAGAAATACATCTGTGACCTCATCATCGAATTTAAATCTGAAATTCTAACCAGGTGAAGCAAGATATAAGAAGATTAATAAAAGAAGTCCTGGGTAATCCTCAAGTCGACACAAATGAAAGAATAGAGGAACCCAGAGAAAGGAGAGAAGCCTTTGATGAAGAATATAAACAAAATCTAGAATATATGAAACAGATCCAAAGAGAATATCAGGAAATTAAAAACTCCACTGAAAAAAAAAAGAAATTTGCAGAGGTCTCAGTGTTAACTAAAGAATTGTTTCAGAAGTCATTACTCTCAGTTTAAAACACTCCCTCCTACTCACTCACAGCTGTTGATCAGACCTTTTTATAATTATACCTCTCTTCCAGACAATTATCTCAAAAGATGCCTTCTCAGTCCCAATAAGTGGTAAACTAATTGATTCAACTCTGTTATTTTACTTAAAGGATCAAACTTGCCATGAGATCTCTCGTTGACAGTGAGCTCTCCAAATATACTCAATATTTAAACATGCAATGGTACATACCGATTTTAAGTTATAGTACTCATGCTTTATGAGAAAAAGTCTTATAGATCATTATGATCTTTCCTTTTTTTCATCTAAGTTAAACACATTCAGAATTTTTAACATCCTATATCTTCATAGGTAGTGTGTTATAACCAGGGCTAAACATATTTCCTACTCTTTGCCAAAATATTTTTTAAAACACTGCCCATTTTTTTTGAGCATTTTTCTTGAATTTTGCTCAGGAAACCATAACAAAATTGTGAATTATTATATATATATATATATATATATATATATATATATTACTGCATCTGCAATGTCATGATTCTGCACCTATTCCTCTGAGACAACCTACTCCTTTTTAATTATCCCAAGTTATCTTGTTATTGACCCAGGACCAACTTTTCCTTTTAGCATTTATTGAACAGAGTTTTTCTTGAGAGTCATATGGTTTCCTTATAGCAACACCAGGAGGTAAGGCTAATTATTGAAATGCATTGTATAAACATCCAATTTGAGCAAAGCAAAGTTGCACAGTGAATAAAAAATTGAAACTCAAATCTTTCTAACTCCATGAGGATGCTCATAAACACTGACTCATGCCACTGACTTCTGATTGGTACCTCAGAGCCAATTTTACCCTGATGCTGTTGGTGAATTCCACAGTTGTAGAATTAGGCAATTATATTCATAGTACTGTTTTAGGTCATGATCTCTGGTCCTGAACCATACTGAAGGTCAAATGTTACATTAAAATTCTGCCATGTGTAACATACGCCTTAGAAACAATGTATTCGGTTACATGCACCAGTACATCCCTAGTATGATCTCTTCCTGTTCTTTTACTCCATTTTGGATGAACATGTTTTCCTTTGCTTAGGCAATACTTCTACCTGTAATTTTACACCTATCATTTCCTTCTTCTTGTATGACAGTTCTCAAACTGCTGAATGGAGCATCATAGCAGGTACTTGGTGTCTACACAAGTCCTTATACTGGTAGCCTACGTTACGGAGAGTAATGGGTCTCTGAGTCTCCCACTCTGCCTCACTCTTTTTCTATGCACATTACAAAGAACATGTAGATTCCAATTGTTTCCTAAGCATATGGGGAAATTTTCTAATGCTATTAAAATGATCTTTACTTTTTGGTTGTTAACAAATGCCTTTCCTCAAGTATTTATGTTGTAATGCTTTATATGTTATTTTTAAATGATTCTTGGCTGGATATGGTGACACATACCTCTAATCTCCGCATTCAGGAAGCTGAGGCAGGAAGATTGCCAGGAGTTTCAGGCCAGCCTAGGCTACATAGTGAGTTCAAGACCAGCCTGGTGTACATAGTGAGACTCTGTCTCAAAAAGATTCTTAACATTTTACTAAGACTCATTCTTTAACAAATACAGATAGCCACAGCATCAAAGGTTTTTATGCTCAGGTAGTGTCATAGCTTTATAGTCTACTATTTATTGTCTCAATTTAAAAGATACAGTATTTTTTTTTCTCTGCTGCTTTTATTTAATTGACTTCCCTTAGGTACTTTATTTTGTTTACTCTCAATTTACTTTCTCCCACTTTATCTAGATTGTTCTGGTAGAAACTCAGGGTACAGATTACCAAGTTGTTTTCATCTCTAACAAAAGAACCTCAAGATACAGATATTTTCTATGCACTGTAATACATTAAATGTATTCTGTAAATTTTTATATCTATTATTTTTACAACATCACACAGTCTGTGCTTTAACTTTCAGATTTTTTTGTTGCATTTCACTACTTTTATTTTGTCATTATGCCAGCATCCCCAAGTGTAAGTCAAATCTGTGGTCCTAAATAGAATCAACAGTATTAGTTAAGACAGGAAATAATAGCACACTTAAAAATAAATGCAAAAATTCCTGTTAGATAACTATTAAATTATAATATCCTGAAAGGAAAAACTTGAATTTAGGATTCCAAAAAGCATCTTACAAATTCTACTTTTAATGTTACAGTTTTGTTGTCTTTACCATTTGGAGCAAAATCTTTTTGATACTGAAATCTCTCTATGGTAGCAAGTTATATGTGTACTTTTATCTCATGTTTCCTGAAATACTATTTTTTAATCAGATAACACATGCCACAATACACTTTGAAGAACAAACACTTAAAAAGTGAAAACTTGCAGTAAGATTTTAGAAATGTCTTGCCGTTGTTAAAATATATTCTGGGAAGATAACCACTTGGACAACACATTATAGTGTTACTGTTATATAGATGTAAATAATGAAAGTATTTAAGGATGCTTTGTAAGAACATATTAACATTAGAAAAAAATTAGATGACTAGGACATGTGATAAATTATCCTTCCTGTGAGATTTTTGAGTGGGTCATTTGTCAGGCTCAAATGTAGCATAAAGACAATTCCTTTCTAGAACACATTCCAAGAGCAAGAATTTGGAATGAGGGCAACTCCCCCAGAGAAAAGAAAGAAAATATCTCAGTACTATGGACTGTATAGTCCACTTAATATCAACAAGAATTTGCATCACCAGACTGAACATTAAAATCGGTCCTAAGTTTCAACATAAATATGAAGAGTATGACAAAAAGTATGCCTATTTCCATTTCGGTTAAAATGAATAAAACAAGATGATTTGCTTTTAAATCCTAATATATAAAGCCTCAAAGAGGAAGTGTATAAAAAATTTCAGTTGAGAATCTGCATGTATGAAAATGAGGTACAGAACCAACACTTGTAGGGAGCTGCTGAAGCCGGAAATTGACCACACCTGTGGGGTCGGCCAGTTGGTTGAAGAACAAAAACCACAGAGGTTGAGTTATAGACACAAGTGATTCCAGATCCCGAAAACATGAGGCCCTTAGGTAGCCAGACATGCAGATTACTAGGCAAAGGGGTGTCATGTGATACTAAGTTGCCAAATGTATAAATAAACACCCTTAGAGTGAGGGGGCGGTTCCTCTCTTCCCATCCTGAGAGTAACAGCTGTACCTGACCCCAGCGCTTTCTCCTCTTTTTTTATTTTCTTATCCTCTTGTGGTTCTTCTCCCCAGGAACCTGAAGAATGACACTAGTCACAGAAAACACCAATCTCTCTCTCTCTCTCTCTCTTTTTTTTTTTTGGTACTAGGGATCTAACTCACAATCTTGTGCTTGCCGGCAGGCACTTAGACCACTGAGCTAAATCCCCAGCCCCAAACACCAATCTCTTAAATCACAAATATGTTGTGAAATGAGCTGTTAAAAAATCTGTAGTTCTAAATGGTACGACGAGCACCAAACTTCTGTTTCTAAAATTTAAGAAAGGTTAGGTCTTCTGAAAAAGATCACAGGTAAATACATTCTTCTAAAACATTCACCAGCACAGGTGTGAAGCAGTTTTACATGTGGGAAGATTGCTCTCTCTTAGTGGTGAGATTATCAATATTTAAAAAGCCGATTATTATAGCAACCAAAATGAAGTTGTATTACTTAGTGGTAAGTGATCGCCATTATCTCTTAACTCTTGAAATAAGTTCTTTTTAGACAAGTCAGACAGCAAGTGAACTTTTCAAATAACAGTGAAATTGATTCTAGAAATTAAATTCACTATTATTGAGGCAGGAGTGTTTTTCTTTCCCTAAAACAAACCTAAGGCAGCAAGTATTTTTTCTTGCCTTAAAGCAAAAACCTAATACTTGCAATAGATGAAATATATTTTATCAAGTCTGTAGTGTATCTCTACATAAAATTACCCAGGGCTCATCTCCTAGGCACTAGCGTGCATATACATACCAGGTCGCTTAGTTATTCATGGTGATAATACTTTTCTCAGATAATGATGTTTATGTTTAATTCATTTGTCTGTATTTAAGCAGCAGCTTGATTCATCTTGATAATATTTCTTCTCAGAAGCAGCCATGTCTTAAATTTAGGCTTCATCTACAAAAAAAGCTGGTTTACTTATGAAATAATTCTCTCTGTGTTGAATAAACTGATATGGGATAGTCTCATGATGAAAATTTAAAGTAAATTTACCTCCAACTTTGCTATAAAAAAAGTGGTTTAACTAATAACTGTCAAACCACTGAAATTAAAAGCAAAAACTACTGACAAAATTTCTGCTGGTTCACCTTATTAGCAGATAAACAAGCAGAGATCAGACAGGAAATTGCACTGGTAGCATGTAGACAACAGCATAGGGTAGTTAAGACCTTCAGCTTCATATACACAAAAGGTAAATAGACTGAAAAATTTTTCACTGTTTTGCACATAGCTACATATCAGTAGCAGCTGATCATTAGATTTCTATGTCAAAGTTGTGGTAACTCTTGTGTAGTCTCTTGGTTTTATAACTAAGTCCTGATGTTCGTCTCATCTCAATCTTTTAAGAAAAGAATAACTACTTTTAAAGATTTCTAGTCAGTCAGAAGAGCATGTCTTTGCATTTTATCTTTTTACTATTGGTACCATGTTTCATTCAGAACTGTGTTTGATCACTGCCATGATCCATCCACACAGCCCTTAAGGTCCCTTGGGTGAAGGACTGCAAGAGAATGAGAAAATAAAGAAGAGACAAACCCCTGGGTGGAGCCCTGACTCTGGATGGGAGGGAAGGAACTGCAGGGGCATTTATTTCCACATTTTAGCAACTTAATGTCATATGACATGCTGTTGTCCTAGCAACCCACTGTTCAGATTGTCTTGGGTCTAGGTGTTCTCTGAAGCAGCTTCTTCACGTGGCTTGTAATGGGTGCTCTTTGTTCTTGGGACAGCCATGCCCCAGCCTTGCAAGTGTGGTCCATTTCCAGCTTCAATGGCTCCCAACAGATTCCAGCTTACCCTTGTACCAATCGAGAAAGACATGTGTATGCTCAGGGCCATCTGTTAGCTGCTTTGAGCTATTTCTCAATCTAGAGAAGAAAATGTACAGAATTGGGGCCTTTGATTATACTATTTCTGACTTTAGGAGATCTGGGCTTCTTAGATTTAGTAATTCTGTTCTAGGCTAATAGCAAACATAGGATGGACCCTCAAGTTACGACTGCCTCACCTACAAACAGCTTGGGTTAGGACCAGAATTTTACGATGAAATCTTGAGTTACAACCCAAATGCTGATGGTTTTGTGGTTGTAAACACAGCCTTGCAATGTTATAAAGGTGTACGTAAGTGTACATAAGTATCAGTCTGAGCCCAGATGTGTGTGTTTGTGGATGTGATTTGAGCCAGCGCTTTATATAATTACTATGATTACTGCTATCAAAGAGCAAAGAGCTAGAAAAAAAAGCTAGGGAAGGAAGATAAGGCAAAGAAATCAATCACAATTGAAAAGAAGAAGGAAATTATGGAAAAATATACCCTTGGGAATCATGTGAATGTCTCATGAATATGGATAGCATGTTGAAATCCACTTTCTTGACAATCTTACAGAGACAAGATTTGTATAAGGAAGCTATTGTTGCTAAAGATGTTGCTAAAATTAGTCACAATCATAGTGTTAGAGAAGATAGAAAAGCTATTAGTGTGGATAAATGAAAGGTAGATGGCAGGTTACAGCTCATCTGATTCTACAATTTGTGAATAAGCTGGGGCTGTAAATGCAGACCTCGTAAAGGATAATCCATCGACAAGTGATAATGGTGAAACATTCTGTGTCTCTAAGGGGTGGTTTTACAATTTTCAAATGAGAGCTAGGGTTCACAGTTTTACTAGGCATAGAGAAGCAGCCAAGAGGGACAAAAAGGCTGCTGAAAGTCGTAGACACCATTTTAAAATGTTGACGCGGAGAAATGAATTTTTCTGTCATTAAGTTTTCAACTATGATGAAACTGGTCTTTTCTGGAGGAAAATTCCCATGAGACTATACATTACTCAGGAAGGGAAGAAAACGTTAGGCCATAAGCTTATGAAGGATTGGTTAAACTTACTGCTATGTATCAATGCTTGTGATGACCTCAAGATAAAGCCTTTCTTGGTTTATTACTCTGAGACCCCTAGAGTGTTAAGAAAACATAAGTCCTGGAGAATGGGCTAGGGGTCATGTGACCATCTAATGCAAATATGAGAAATAAGAGTACTTTTTCTCGAGTGGATCAGGAGGCTTTCTGTCCTCCTGTTAAGAAATACCCAGACAAAGGTTTACCACTCAAGGCTGTCCTCATCATGGCCATGCTCCTGCTCACCCAGGAGATTTGGAAGAAGAATTGACTGAAGAATTCCCATCGCTCTCAGCTGAGTTCCTCCCGCCTAATAGAACTCCTGTACTGCAATTATGGTCGAGCAGATTATAGATAACTTTAAAAAGATATACACCAAGGAACTGCTCCTAAAATGCTTCCAGATGGTCTCAGATTCAGATTCAACCTTTGAGGAGTTCTAAAAGGAGCATTACAACATCATTTCCTATGTGGGGTTAATTGAGAAATTCTGGATCAATGTCTTTCTAAGGACTCTGAGGTCTGCCTGGAAGAAAGTGTGGCCTAAAATTCTACAGGAGAGAGTCTTTGAAGCTGTGTAGAGAAGCCTGAGGCATCATTTGACCCTGTGGTTGGTGATACTGTCAGCCTAGCAGAGTCCGTACACTTGCAGGCAGACAGTGGTGGTATTGAGGAGCTGGTAGAGGAACTGTCTACAGAGGACCTTCAGCAACTGCTGGATGAACAGAGAGCGGGAGCTGAGGAGCTTTCTAAAAAAGGAGGGGGAGCATAAAGATCTTCTGCAGAAAAAAAAGGAAATCTCCAAAAAATAAGCTATGAACAGTTGTATAAGACAGCTGCCCCGACAGAGAAAAGGCAGTCATTGTGTTCACTCGCTTAGTGACACTCTTATGTCTTACTACAGAACAGTGTCAAAGAAAAGACAGAAACAGATGAATGTAGGCCAGCCGTTCTGTAAAGGTTGAGGCCTAGTGAGCGAGAAGCATGTCCTAGAGGGTTAGAGACTCTCCCAAGGAGAGCAAAGCCTCCACAGAGCCAGATTCCTGGTTTTCTTATGGAAGGAGACTTTCCTTTAAAACAATGACCACCTTCCATGTTATGTTTTTTTTCCTACAAGCCAAAGATGTCAACTTGAATGGTGAGTATAAGACAAAATTGCTGTTTCTGGTAAATCAGGGAAATTTTATATTTTGGTTAATACACTTAGAAAATTATTTAATGTTTCTGGGAAATTACCCACATTACACAACCCTTTTTTTAATGAAAATTTCAGAGAAGAGGTGCTTTGAGAGGGTCAGAATGCCTCATGGGTATTTTCATTATTTCTTGTGTGAAAGAAATAGTCTTCACTTGCAACCAACTTGAGTTACAATCAGTCTTCACAAATTAAGTTTATAAGTCAAGTGTCCACCGTATTATCAAAATTTAGTCTAAATGGTGGTAAAACCAAACTCTGACTTGTTTGCCATTTAAGATTATTTTCAATCTTAAGTAAGTACATAAGTAATATAGGACAGTTTACCACGATTATTGAATTCTTGGAGTGGATTCTTGGAGTGGAATTTAGATGTTTTTGGGGTATTCCATCTCTGCATTGCAAATTCATCCCTTTTCCCAGGGAAAATGTTACATATAAAAGTGAGAAATAGAGTACACAGAAGGTTGTGCAAGCTATTATATTCTTGAAGCTGATTAAAGGTCTACAGAAGCCTTGGCCTCTGAGTCCGGCTTGACCCAAGATACTGTCTTATGCCCTCATCACGGGCCACATGTGGCTCGGCTGTGTAAGATGTCACAGATGCTGCTGTCCCCCTGGTCATCTGAGTGTTACACCAGTACTTTGTGGACCACAATTCCAGGTTCTGAATAGTTGGCACTGTCAGTTTGAAACGTAATAGAATTTAGCTTGAGTAGAATTTTAGCGGTCTAAGGAACTTCAAGAAGTTTTCTAAACAATATTGTATGTGAATAAAAGAGATGACAGGGTTTTTACATTTAATATAACAGAACTCTAAAGTTGAGGATCTTTCCCATGTTCCTAGAAGCATTCCACTTTGCAGTTCTCTGGGAAGTAACGAAACAGGTTATGAATATGTTTCACCTTTCAGTTGCTTACTTATTTGCATTCATCTATCATATACAGAGAGGGCGTGATGTCTCAATTCAGGAGGTGGAAAAGAAGATGATTCTAGGAGGTCTGAGATTGTCTTCTATGTGGACAAAAAGAGCCTTAAAATTCAAAATTTAGAATAAATTTTAAGCATCTCATTTCCAGCTAGTTACGTTTTCTAGCTGACCAGGGACAAAGTATAAGATATTATCAATGTTTAATGTCTATATTCTTATCAGTTGGACTCTAAGCCCTAAAAATCCTTGTGAGGTGATTCCTTTTTTAAAGTTTCATTCAGTGCATGCAGCCCAACACGCTTTATGTGCTAAGCTCTTTATAGCGCCCAAAGAAACTTCTGTAGTCTCTTTCATTATTGTCTTCCTACATAGGACAGGAATTATTAACTAAATACCAGAAAGAGGAGTGTCAGAGGAACACTCTCCCTTGAGAAACTGAAACCTGGTTCACAGGAATGTAAGCTTGAGGAAAAATAATCCTGGTGACTTTGCTCACTCATAAACCCCTAGAGCCTGAGTTAATGCTTGGTATACAACAGATGTCAGCAATATTTTCTTAATCAGAATTAATGAATCTGATGAGAAAAGTTGGGAGTAGAATTCAACTCTGCAAGCTCTCGTATTACACATTTCTTATTGGCAAGGGTTGTTTTGTTCTCCTGCCCCCTAATCTTCCTTTGTCCTGCCTGGGTGCACCTGGTATTGAGTGTGTGGAAGCAAAGCCAGGGAGCCTCATTCACTGTGGAGTCACAGGAGCCAGGTAACACAGAGATGTAAGGTATTTCATTTTTTGGATGCTGTTATGAAAAGTGTTGTTTCCCTAATTTCTCTCTCAGTGAGTTTGTGCCTGGGTTCAAAAACATTGATTTTTGAGTGTTGACCCTGTATCCAGATATGCTACTGAATTTGGTTACTAAAACCAGAAGTCTTTTGGTGGATTTTTTTGGGGTCTTCCATGTAGAGTATCATGTCATCTGTAAACAATGATAATTTAACCTTTTCTTTTCCTATCCTTATTACTTTTATTTCTTTCACTTGTCTAATTGCTCTAGCTAATGTTTCCAGGAGTATATTGGACAAGATGGATAGCAGTGGACATCCTTGACTTGCTTCTGTTTTTGTAGTGAAAGCTTTCAATGATGTCATTTAGCATGACACTGGAAGTTGGTTTTGTCTTAGGTGGTTTTAAGGGATTGAGATAAAGACCATCTATTCTACTTTTCTGAAGTATGTTTATCATGAATGGGTGTTGAATTTTGTGAAATGTTTATTGTACGTGCATTGAGAAGATCCTATGGTTTCTGTTCTGGATTTTAGTCTTTTCTCCTGTATTTCTTTTCCCTCTTTTAAAAAGTGAATGTCTGTAGTTGATCTGGTACATTGTTCTCTTTCTTTTTTAGAGGTCATTTCAGGGTGGTTGTGCTGGATGACTTATTTCCCCCTTGCTGTTGTTGTAAACTTCAATAATGTGCATAGGGGACAAAGGTGTGGGAGGTGTGTGTTGGGTCACAGAGGAAGTAGAGTGGCTCATGTTAGAAAGATTGTTTTGAAAATTGAACATTGGTTTCTTTCTGCCTGGCCCCCAAAAGTTTCAAGGTGATGTTTGCAAACAAGCTTTCCATAGCACTAAGCCCATTTCTGAAGATCATTTGCCATCAGCTCTGAGTCCCCATCATGACGCTCTCAGGATTTAGTTTTGGAAATGAGACACACCTGCACATGTGCACCCACCCTTATGCAGCATTACAAACCAGTTATTTTTAAAAGGTAAATAATTTGAAGCCTTGGGAATTGAGCATTGTTAAGGAAACAACATATCGTCTGGAGGTGTACAGTGAGTGTGCACAGAGGAATCAATGTTGATACATTTGTGCCAAATTTCTAATGTGCACTTAATTTTAAAAGTAGCATGGAATTACACAAATCTTCCTCAAGAGTCAATAGACTTATAACTTTTACCTGTATCTCATGCTTCACAACATACAATATTACCCACAAATTACTGGAAGAATTGTTAGTTGTTTGAAAATAATTTTTAAGTATGAAATCTACTCTTTCACAGATGCCATGGATTTTGAATCATTAGGTACATGAATCTCTTATTCGATAGTTACTTTCATATGCAGTTTGTAACTTGTGCAAAAAAAGCGTAATTGGTTGTCTTACGTAGTACATATAAAAGAAGCTTGGACCTGATTTAAATGGTTAATTAGTTCAAGGACCCTGCAACAGGCACTATAGATATTTATGTAAAAACAATGGCAAAGATCCATATTCATGTTAGCCATAAATAGTTTTTGTGCTTTGTTTTCCTTATATGTGAAGTGAAGCCAATGATGAAGATGATATACCCATCACTGAGTATTTTCTACACAGTGTTAATGTTTCACCTGTCACTCAATAGTTTGTGATGTAATTATTAGTATCATTGCCTCACTTAACAGATGAAGCACAGAGATTAATTCATACTCAAGATCACACAGTGAGTAGGTATCTCCCTGGTTATTATCCACACAAGTCACAGCTTCCAGTCGTTAATTAGACTTCTCCTTAGGATACTTTATTAAGATTTCTGTACTGTTCACATTAAGTCATTCCCCCATAAAGCTGAAAGGAAGGAGTAATGAGCAGAAAGTGTTCAAAGTAATGCCAGGGGAGTGAATGTAACTTAACACTTTTGCTTTGCAGAAGTGACATTATCAGCATTATACATAAAGGAAAAGTGGACTGCAGTGATATAAAACTGAAAAAAAAATCTCAAGGAGGTTGATACATGTATTCAAGTGCTAAGGAATTGGAGCTGTAAAATAAGGGGAAAATAGGTGAGTTCAAAATCATAGTGCATAAGAATATCCATAGGAAAACTCAGGTAATGAAGAAAGAAGGTAACTTTCAATGCAAAAGGTTGTATTCCAGGGAAGGGAAACTTTTTCATTTAAAAGGTAAACTCATAGTTTTAAAGATAAGGCTATATCCATCTGAAAATGTCCTGTTACCGCCTTACCCAAAGTATGTAGACACTCAAGACTGTTTTGAGTAATACACAGTGTCAGTTATTCTCAATCAAAAATCAGTCAAGCACATCTGGCACAACAATTGAATAAAGTTGGCTTAATGGACTTACTGAAATTTCAGAGACTCTACACTGTGTTTAACCATGAATGGTTCCTGGTAGAGGGCGTAGGAAGGAATTATATGATTCAGGTATGCATCTATGAGGTTCAGAGGAGGATTCAAGGATATAGAACTTTGTTTTGATTGGATGATGCCAGAAAGCAAAGGCGAGTCTCAGATTGAGTATCAACAATTGTTATCTAAAGACTAGAGCAAGACTAAAAGCCTGAATGGTTAAAAAAGTCAGTAGTCCTTTACTGAGGAATGTGATGTGAAAATATGAGGAATGAGAGTGACAATCTTTTATTTCACAGCATTCAAGTTTTTCGTATGTTCATACTTGATTTCAAAGTGCTCTCACTTTTTATTAACCCATTGTGGTTTCAGAATGACTTTCTCTGAGGTCGATAGTCTGGAAAATTTTTTGTGAGGTCCGGCCAACTGGGAAGGGAGGACAGCTCATAGCAACATTGAACTTTAGCTGATAGCACAATGCCAGGTGGCAGCTGGCTGTATTGTCACGACTGTTTCTGTTTTTTTTACTGTGTGTCTTCATTCTCTACTACTGCTTAGCAAAACACCTGTGATGGGTGATTGAAATTAATGAAAATGTCTTTCTAAAATTTCTGGAGATTTGGAAGTTTAAGATCAAGGTTCCAGTAGATTGTATATCTGCTGAAGACCCGCTCTGTTTCCAAGATGGCGCCTTCTTGCTACATCTTCTGGAGAGAATGAGTGCTGTGCTAGAAGATTTGCTAGAAAAGGTAGAAGGCCAAAAAGGGCCTCTTCTAGTTCTTTCCAGCTCCTTGATAGCTCACACCACACTGGATCACTTTCCAAAGCCTTTACCTCTTGCACCATCACAATAAAAATTAAGCTTCCATGTGATCTTTGGAGAGGATACATTCAAACCATAGCTATGGTAGTGTCCATGGTTGTAGTTGCATCATTATTTTAATGGAATTGCTATATAGCAAACCTGCGAGTTTCTGTGAGTGATATAAGTTAATTTAAAAATTCAAGTCATTATGACCATAGATATTAAGGCTGATGCTGTAAATTCTTAAAGTGAGAATGACCGAGAAACACCGCAGAGTGGTGGTCCACTCCTCAGCACCAGTGCTCCCTTCTAGGTCTTAGGGCTGTTTCCCAGCATCCTTTTGTGACATGGCTCTGAACTTTCTTTGTTGGTGACGGAAACTCCTATAAGAAATGTAGCAGTGACGCAGGAGCAGCTGTTTTTGGGAGGATGCCGTGCCAGTCTCAACAGCTCTCCAGAGGCTCCATAAGGCCATACTCTGAGGTGTGGCAGTCGGGTTCTCAGCCCTTCCCCCAAAGCAGTGTTTCTCTAGGCTCAGTGCTC
This sequence comes from Hydrochoerus hydrochaeris, assembly GCA_004027455.1. Classification (NCBI taxonomy): domain Eukaryota; kingdom Metazoa; phylum Chordata; class Mammalia; order Rodentia; family Hydrochaeridae; genus Hydrochoerus; species Hydrochoerus hydrochaeris. The sequence continues at coordinate 80,566 of PVLA01006361.1, read as the reverse complement.
CAAACCTAAACTCAGCTCCTTCCTCATTCAGGTAAGCACTGATGCCTATTAAGTAAACTTCTTTTCTTCCTGGGACCCATCATAATGATACACAGCCATTAAAAACAGAGAATGATACAAATCTGGAACATATGAGGCTAAAAAGAAGTAGAAAAGTTAGAGATCATGAGTCTACTAACATATCTCAAATATATTTCTCACAGTACTTCTCTTGAAATTCAGTTTCTCCACTGTGAGCTTTCCAATGTACACAGGCATTTTCTGCCTGACATTCCATTCACCAGTAATCTTTGAACATCAAAATAAGATGAAACATATTGCTCACAATGGTGATTCTAATTAGTGAGAAAATCTCTGAATCACAAAATCAAATTAGTTTCTGTAAAATTTTATTAAATATATACTTTGCATTTTATGTCCTCAAAATCCAGATCTAGGCACTTTTATTTTATGATAATATTTGATTAGCTATCATATTTTATATTTCATACAAACTAAATAAATAAATTAAAATTATTACTAAATAGTGCTTCCAAATCTATGGGATATATTTTTCTCACATAGGGAATACATGTCATTTGATGAGTTACATATAAAGAAATTTCCTATTTTTCCTTTTAGAAGAATTAATTTTCATCTCATATTTCAAGAAACCATATTCTGGGAAGGAAACCAGTAATAGAGTGTATTATGTTTGATACATTGTATCAACTTAAGAAGTTTAGAAGTCTACCTAAGAGACTCAGCAGGGAGCCAGGATCCTTACTTTGTAATATCCTTTTCCTATGCAAGAGGAGGGCACCGAGATTTTGTGAGGGCTACACCCTCCCTGGAGAGGGAGTGGGGGCCTGTGTATGATATAAGGGAGAATAGGCTTGTTTCTCCCTTTTGGCTCTGGCTGCTGCCTTGAAGTATTGCCCCAGTGCCATGCCACCCTGCCTTGGAGCCAGCTGATTGTGACCTGAAACCCCAAAAACCGTAAGCTAAACAAACCTTTCCTTCCTTCATTTTGGGTGTTGGGTATTTTGTCCCAGCAATGAGAGAAAAGTAACAAAGACAGAATAGAGGTTTGGATTTATTTTTGACCAGTTAAACTGTTAATTGAGATAGTACAGTAATTGATAGTTTCTGTGACACAAAGACTTCTGTGTGAGCTATTTCACACAAGAGTAGTTACATGCTTCAAAAATGTATGCTAAATGCATTTATATGTATACACATGTACAAATTTTATGTATATACATATATATTATATATACATTTGTGTTTATGTATGTGTGCCTTCCAATTAAAAGGTCTTTGTTAATATAATTGTTGTCAAATAACTTTATACCCAAACTTTCTAACCACAGAAGTACTGCAACTTATACTTAGTACACTATTTACTAGAGTATATGCTATTGTAACATAGTGTACTATGAAAATAATTTTGCAACCATAATTTACCTATTTGATCATAATAATATGATTTTTTAAATATACATTAGTATGATTTCAGCAGTAGTAATTGTTTGTAAGACACTAGGAACATGTCCAAAACTTTTAAAATTATATCATTGGGCATAGTGGACATGTCCGTAGTACCTCTGAATGGTAGAGGTAGGAGGATGCCAAGTTCAATCCAGCTTAAGCAGTTTAGTAACTTAATGAGACCTTCTCTCAAGGGAGAAAATAAAAACAGAGCTGGACATGTAGTTCAGTGTGAAGGCCATGAGTTCAAACCCCAGCACTGCAAAAGAAGACACTTCTTGTATTTGAGGTGTAAAATAATTATGCTGCTGGCATGGCTGGTCCTATTCTGTATTGATTTGGAAGTTGACAGTACAGTTTTTTTCAGTCTCTTATCTCTGTTACACATTAGTTTGCTTCTCCATGTTCTTTGATAACTGAATTCCTGTCTGCCACCAACTTCATCTTTTACTTTTTAGTAGGGTCTTCACTTGTTAATGCCAGCCCATAAGTTTTTATAAATGTAACTATGTGCATTACTATAGCATTACCACAAAATGTACCTGATGGATACTTTTACTCCCAGTCAGGGATCTTCAACTCACCACTTGGGACTGGTCTCACTCCTTGTTAGAGAGCTTGGGTAGCTCACCTGCTGTGACCTCTACTCTGTCCCATCACCTGCTACCAGCTGTTCAAACCATTCAGCAGATGCATATCTATCTCTCTCCAGCTGTGATTGTCCTGGGAGGCCCTCTCTCACACAGTCAGTGCCTGCTGTGGGGTGTCCATGGAAACCCCACATTGTGACTGCTCCAAGTTTTCTGCTACCAGAGCAATCTGCTCCCTAGCAAGAGAAGTCCTCTCGAGATGGAGTCTAGGTTTATCACTCTGAGATAACTGAGCAATGTGTTTACTTTCTTCTCTAGAGCTAGCTTGCTGTGCAGGAGATGATCTCAGACCAAATGCTGGAAGCAGATTTAAAGTGTGCGCACACGATGGATTTCTCCTGCAGTTCAGGCTGCCAGGCTGCCCCTACCATCACGGCTGAATGCACTCCCCAGTCTACCTTATGTTTATGATGCCTGGTTTCTTCTCTGTGCCAGAAATCCTTGCTGAGGGGAATTGTATTGTGCTTTATTCTGCATGGCCCTTCTGATTTTCCAGCTAAATTACATTTTCTGTTTGTTCTCCATTTGTTATCGAAGATTTCTCTCTCCTCCTCTTCTTGGGACACAATGCCCTTATTCTTCCTACTCAGAGATGCACAATGGAATTACTATTCTTCCATCTTGCCTCCAAGCTCAGGAACTTTATTTCCATCTTCTACAAAAGTTTACCACTTTTAAAAAATAATAAATTACTTTGATGCAGTACGCATGTTGTTTACTTAAAATTTATAACAGCATTTAGGTAGGGCATACAATCCACATAGTGAAACACTCTGTTCCTGCACCTAACTGCAGCAGGACCACACTTCACAAGTGAGAAAAGCATCCAAAACCCTTAGCAATTTGAGTAGGTTGAGAACAGGTACAATCTAGTTCTGTTTAACCAAGTGTCTACATGACAGTTTCAATGTTCCAAATTCTGTGCAAAAAAGTCATTAAAAATACTTAATATTATAGAAGTTTAACAATTTGCAAGGAATGTAGAGGGAATCTAATTTTATGGAGAAAATAACATCGCAAATTTTCCTACTATTAAAGAAAACCATGCTTGTGTGTCTTTTACAAAACCGTTGTATTTTTCAAATTGGCAACAAGTTTAATTGCTGTATCTCAGATTTTTAGGAAGAGCCTTTACATGACTAAACCTGATATTATACCTTAAAAATCACATAAAGTTCTAAGAAAAAACTTTAACAGTAATGCTTGCATTTTTATCTAATTAATTAAGGATTTGTAACTTAAATATCCTTGAGTATCTAGTTTTTGAAAGTTGTTTCAGCATTTATTCATTATCTACCGCTATGTAACAACCTACTCTAGGCCTAGTGACATAAAACAATAATTTCATTATATTCAAGGATTTGGTGGGTCAGGAATAAGGGTAGCACACAACAAGAAGCTTACCTTTGGAACTGTAGTTGGAAGCACTGGAAAATGGAGCTGGAACATATTTGCATGACCTTTCCAAGGTCTCTCTGACCAGCTAATTTGAGGTTCCTCACACTATTATAGCAAATCTTGAGCACATCCTTTTCAATCAGCAAAGCCTAGCTGCTATTTTTTATAGTCTATTCTTATAGCTGATATTGTTTATAGTCTATTCTTAGAAATCATACAATGTAATTTGTCCCCTATGCTATTGGTTGAGGATGTCATAAAAGTCCTGCAGGTTCAAGATAGTGGAATATAAACTCAGCCCTTCTGAGGAGTGCCACAGTCCTAGTATAACAATCAAGTGTTGGTTGGGATAGATTAGCATAAAACTATACAATAGTCCTGCAGCAGATTAACTAATGGTCAACCTGTAATCAGCTCAACTGACTCAGCATGGTTTTAAGTGTGGAAGGCCCACCTGAGGATTGTTACCAACAGCATAAAAAAGAGAACTGGAGGGGAGAATGGGGTGCTGTTGATCCTCCTGGAGAAGCTGGCTTTCCTGGTAGGAATTCAGCTATTCTCGTCACTGACGGAACTTGGGTTCCCACTGCTGCTGAGGATGGCTGTGGTTATTTTCAGGGGAGCGCTAGTCTTTACCTTGAGTGTTGCTTCCTGGTTCCAGTGCAGATATTCAGTTTGGTGGCACAGATCCTTCATCCCACTGGCGCAGACTTTTCTCGCTTCCACCACTGACCTTTGGGCCTTCCCAGCACAGATCCTTGATACAGACTTGTGTGAGACATTGTTTTGGCTCCAGGTCACCAATTGGACTCATGGAGGACATGCTGTGGGTTTTAGGTCTTCAGATGAACTCATGCAGGGCATTGCCATGGGATCCAGACCCTCAGTTGGATTTTTTGGGTCTCTAGTATGTGGACAGATCTCCTGCATGCTTCTGCACTTGACTCTTTGGGTGAATAGTATAAAATTATCCTATAAATTATATGTTCCTTATTAAATCTTTTCCCTTGTAAGTCCTGACTACAACAGTCCTCCCTGTAGGTGCATAGCAATCCACATCTCTCCTACATTCAAACACATCTTTCTCTCTCCTAAAGACCCCAAGACTGACACAGTTATGTCACTGGCTTATTGAAACCTCATTATCTAATGAGACCTCATTATCTAAATTTCATCACTGTTGGAAAACATTTCTCAGTATGAGATCCAGCGCATACATACAGCACCCTGAGCACTGTTCCTTGGCTTGAACATCATGAACTAACTTGAGCACTGTGAACACCCTTTAATCCTGTGCCCCAGCCCTGCCACTCATTCAAAATGATGATATGGCGTCATGGAAAAGTCACAAAAGGGCACAGCCATCAAACATGGAAAACATAGGAGGCAGATGGCAGCTACTAACGTCGGAAAATTTCAGATCCATTCATGAACAAGCTGCTGATTTGTTGATTACAGTTCAGCCCTACCCTCTTAGAGCCATTCTCAGATTCTCGGCAGAGTCATCTCCAACCTTGTTCCTCACTTCCAAGTCAATCCTTCATTGTCTCAAAGCAGCCCATTGTAGTTAGCATACAGAAAACAATGATGCTGGTGAGGACTTGCAGGGAAAAATGGGGAAGTATGAAATGCTGGTGAGAATATAAATTAGCACAGTCAGTGGAAATCAATATAAAAATTCCCCCCCCAAAAAAGATAGGTCCACCATGTGATCCAGCAGTGCCACTCCTTAGGAGCCTGCCTAAACTCGGGAATTAGACTCAGCTGTAGAGATATCTGAATACTCCCATTTATTGCAGCATAATTTCCAGTTGGCAAAATGTGGAATAAGACTAGGTGTTTATCAATGGATGGATGAATTTTAAAAATGCGGTGTATATACACAATAGGCTATTAGTCAGCTATAGAGAATAATAAAATTATGTAATTCTCAGGAAGACAAATGGAACTAGAGATCATTAGGCTAAGTGAACTAATCCAGACTCAGAAAGCAAATATCACCAACACCCTAATATGTTGAATACAAAACAAATTAGACACAAAAGTAGGAGTAAGACTGTCAGACAAGAGGAACTGGCATAAGAGGGCAGAAGAGAAGGATATAAATGAGAGAAATAGCGGGGAAGGATGTGGCTGAAATGTATTACATGAATGTATAGGAAAGCAATAATGAAGCCCAAGTTTTATGAAATTAATATGCATCAATAAGAATGTATATGAATGCAAAGTTATTTTTTAAAAAACAGGAGCCTAATTTCTTTAGTCAGATTTTTGCTTTTAAGTGTGAAGATGAAAAAAAACTCTTAATTTTTATAGTATTGTGGTCCTTATCAATCCAAGTTAGTGTGATTCTATTAAAAATGTTGTAATTTCTTATGTATCAAGTTATAAACAACTCCATAATAAAACAGGAACAGCCATCAATTTCTTGCATTTAAATCCATCTGTAACTTCTGCTCCTTCTGTATCAAGGATTTAAGATTCCTGTATGTCTTATTATTGGACCTACAAACCATACATATGATCCATTAAAATTATTAAAATACCTTCTAGTTATCTGAAGTTTCCTCGGAGCACTGTCTTAACTTATTCAGAGATTTAGATTGCAGCAAAAGAGGATAACAGTCCCTCTGCATTTGACACAGTCTTAAACCCTTTTGTAATTTGAGGCATCTTGTCCATTCAATGAGGCCAAGCATGAGAAGCAGTTCTATTTTCATACTTGGTAAGTTCTGACTTCTTTGTTTTCAACATTACAGCTTTTTGGCATGTTCCTTCTCTCATATTTTCTTAAACAATTGGAACTTTTCAACATGGCTTGGTGGTCTTTGCTAGGTTATGTTCACTAGGTATATTTTCTATGTTCCATCTCATTGCAGGAAAGTGTTTCTAAACTTTTCTCTCTACACAGATCTTACAAAGATCTCCTTATCTCTTACTTTGACTGACAGTCTTCAAGGTTCTTAAGGGTTCCTCCCAGTCCCAAATTAATACCACATATATTGGGAGTTTGATTTGTTTGTTTTTAATCTTAGCACCCTACTGGGTGCTAAATTTAGTATTTATTGCTATTACAACAAATCAGTGTAATATTTAGTTCCATAAAATGGTCACTGTGCTTTGCTTGTGGATTTTGTGGGTCAGGAATGTTAAGCATGGCTAAGCAGGGATGGTATTTGCCTCAGGATACTTGGGTCCTTAGATGGTAAAATCCAAAACTAAGAGTGATATGAAATTAAGGGCATCACTCAAAGGTAAGGCAGCTTCACTCAAAGGTGGCAGTACTGGTGCTATCGGCTGGAAGTTCAGCTGGATTGCCTCATACCTACACTGGCAAGCACATGACTCCTATTTATTCATTTTGTGTCTGCTGCTTTGTCTTCTCATGTATGGCAGCTAGGTTCCAAGAATGAACATCCCTATAAAGCAATAAGCAAGTGCATAACTTTTTCATGTTGTATTCTTGAAAATTATACAGCATGACTTCAATTGTTCCTTCTGCCAGGTTCAAAGGAAAGGAAACCAAATCACCTATTCCATAGAAAAGGAACAATCTCAGTGTCGTATTAGATCTAAAATGTTCTCCAAAGGTCTCCTGTGCTCAGAGGTGGGTATTTGGGGAGGTGATTGGGTCGTGGGAGTACTGTACCCACCCTGTGGATTATCTACAGATAAGTTCATATAGCAGTAGGAAGTGGGTCCTCGTTGGAGGGGTGGTTCACTGAAGGCGTGACCTAGAAGGGCGCATTCTTGCCCCTGTTTTTTCCCTGACTGAACATCTCTCCTCTGCTAAATTCTGCCACCATGTGTTTTCTTCTCTGGATCTAGCCAACCATACTGAACCCTCAGAAACGGTGAACCTCTCCCCAAATTTCAGGTGTTGGGTATTCTGTCTCAGTAATGAGACAGTCACTAATACATGCTGTAGGAAAACAGCTAAAATGAATGATACTGTTGCAGCCAATGCTGGACAATAAATCCTCTTTCTATGAAAGCAAAAATAGTTTGAGGAAATATACAGTAGACAATACAATCATATGAAAGCCTTAATATAACCATCTACAATATCTATATGAGTGAAGAAATAAAACACAAAAGTCTTAAATTGGACTCTGGCCCCTCTTTTGACCTTTCTTATGATGAAAACTTCTCAAATACTACTGTATAATACATTCTATTTGCGGAATCCACCTCTTACATGATAGGCGATCGTGGTTTTCAGATCTGTTCTTCATTAGCAGCACTGATTAAATAATGAAACAAAGAAACTACACACTAGTGAAAGTAGACAAAGTGGAGTAATAAATCTGCTTCTGTTATAGATGTAAAAAGTTAAAAGGTCCAGTTTAAATCTTGAATTGGTGTTGAATGGACATACTATGCTCAGGTAGTTATTTGCCCTTTCTAGATCATTCTTTTTCCAATGGTACAATGGAGGAGTCAGTTAGATGATTTATAGGCTCATAAATGTGCTCATGGTAGTCTTTACTAGCAGATCCCAGAAAATAAGATACTCAGTTAGGAATTAGCAATGGAACTTGTAAAACAACAGAAAATGGTTTCTCTACAGTGTTAAATATTTATGTGGAATTGCTTTTAAATACTACTATAGCACATAGATGTCTTTCCATGCTAACTTTAGTAGTTTTACTTTTGATATCACAAGTGCACTGTGTTTAATCAAACACAATAGGCTTAAATCAAAACAGTCCCAATACACAAAGGATGTTTTTATACAATGACCAGGATCCAATGAATCAGGAAAATAGAACAATTATAAAGACGTATGTACATATAACATCAAAACATGCAAAAATGTAAAGCAAATAGTGACAGAGTGAAAGGAGAAAGCAATACAATAATAAGAAGGAGTTTTGATATTCCATTTGATGCATTTATTTTCGAATTTTTCTTTTTTGTTCTCCCATTGTAAAGTAAAAGAGTACTCTGTAATGGTTTGCAAATGATTTTCAAATCATTTGGTTCAAATATAGTAGAAAAAAAAAGAGAGTCTACTTAAATCACCTAAGGTTATTCAAATAACTACTGCCATAACTCCAAATTGATAGGATCAAAATTTATTATGAAATGTTCTCTGTCACAATGTTCTTGCAATGATAGTGTTTGCTTTTCTCATATTTCTTGCAAACAAATTTTTTGCTTTTCTATTTGTGTGCTTATTTTTTCAGTATCTAAGTTAATTATTTGTATTTTTTTCATTTTTAATTGAATTATTAGTGGTTCAATGGAGTTTCTACTGTATAGAAAATTGCTAATACACTCTTAATAATATTTTCTCTGGATTTTATGTTTTTCCTTTTTTTTCTATAGAATTACATGCAACCTAAATGTTTGAAATTATTTCAATTTGACATCTTTTAAAAGTAACTTAATAGCTACAAAATACAATGATTTCATGTTAGTTATAATTTTGTATTAACTGTAGGTTTGGTTATTCATTACTCCACTGCTTTCTAACAGAATTCCAATGTGATTATTATACTTTCATTGTATATGTAATCCATGCTTTGAAAAATATGAGATGTTTGAGATGCAAAGCACTTGACATCTCTTTCAGTGCCTTATAATTGGATATTGTTATCCCTTAAAAATGCTGGCACAAATGAAATTTCATATCCTTACTGATACATATATATGATGCATATTATATATATATATATATATATATTTCATAATGATTTTACAGATGAGATTACTCCCTGCTATTAATATTAACTCTGTAGGCTCAAAATAAGCATTTTTAGTTGTATTTGTATTTGCAAGTGTTCAGAGCACTTATAGAGGCATCTGAGTGGATAATAAGGTTTTATCTCTGCTGCAGCTTGTTAATTTTCATAGTAATAATAACCCTCGGCACTTATGTGTCAGTTTCCTGTGGAGAACTTCATAATTTTTCTGTGATTGGTGTCAGAAAATTACAGCTGTCTCCCAAGGCATCTCAATTACTAAGTCCCATACAATATCATGTGGACATTTATACATTTTATTTTCAGTGCACTCCAAGAACACTTTAATAAGAAATAGAGCTACTAGAAAATATATTGTTGAATCTTGAGAGTAAGTAGCTTTAGTGTTGATCAAGTAGATTGAAAAAATAAAACAAAACTGCCTACTGATTTGTTATAGGATTAAGTTTGTCACCTTCTTTGAGGGAGGACCCTAAAAAGTTTTCAACTAATAGTTGCTTGAGACCACTTCATCTGGTTGCTCATTTTCTCTGATACACCACTGAGGAATTTTAAAGAAATGTTTCCCAGGACTTCATTTACATTGTTCCATATGATTCCTGCAAAATTATTCAAACACGGGCTGACAGTGGTGATTCATGCCTGTAATCGGAACCCTTGGGAGGCTGAGGCACAAGGATTGCTGTGAGTTTGAAGCTAACTCAGGCTACATGTGAGTTCAAAGCCAGCCTGAACTAAATAGCAAGACCCTGTCTCAAAAAAATAAAGTAAAAAACTGACCCAAAACTCAATCATAAGACTTAATTATCCAAGACTCATGCTACCTGTCTTTGTGAGTCAGCAAGAAAGATCAAAGGGTTCCACCAAGGTTTTCAAACTTCATTGAAGGATTGATACTCCTTATTTTGAACTTCATGGAAACTTTTTCTTAAAAAGTAATCTAGTCAGTAATAAGCCTTACATATTATAAACTTGACATTATGTTCAGAAGTGAAAATTACCAAGGATAGCTAAAAGAATGAAGGGAGAAAAGCTGCTAACCAGATTAGCAAATATCACTAAAAGAACGTGAAGAAACCTAGAAATAAGAGCAGAAACTGTAGCCATCACATGCATCTGATTGTGAATTTGTAAAAGTTCAACCACACGACTTTCTGGAAGCCTTTCAGAGTCCCTGTTCTTGTGCTCTGTGTCATGAGCTGAGATCTAGACCTTCCACAGGGATTCCCCATTTATTCTCACTCTTTTTAGAATTGTAGAATGAGCCAAATGTTCTTCAATATGCACAAGTCAAAATGCTCTGTTGGGTGTTTGATTTAACACAACAGCCTCTTTGGCAAAAGAAAGGCAACTGGATAGACTTGTTTACACTGATACATTTGTACGGTACTTTTAAGTAGTTCTCTCAATGTTATGGCTCATAGCTAACACATTTACACTGAGAAGGGATTGACATCTGAACAGTGCATTAACTTAATGCCTTTAATTTTTTTTCTTATAACAAAATACTATTTTAGACACTCTATAAAGAAAACTATATTTCCTATATTGCATAAATTCCCTGAAGTAGAAATGCTCCCAAGAGTAGAGGTCAGGGACAATTCCTTTGTGTCATTCTTGCTCTTGGACAGGACACTGAGGCACCTGTGAGCAAATACTCTTCAAACCACCTTCTGAATCCAATGTGAGAATTAATGTGCAGAAGTCAGGAATAAGAGTGTGGTGCACACCTTTCTAAACACACATTATAAATTGATTATAAAACTGGATAAAATGAATGCTACTTATGTAATTTATCTCATAAAAAGCCTGAGCCTAAATTACTATAGACAGATTTTTGGAGTGATTACATTCTGTAAATTATTAGAAAGGTTGATGAGAATTCATAGGATTAAAATTTGGTTTAATTACCATAGTGGAATTCTTCTTCTCCTATCTTGACAAATAACAGAATGTATCCTTAATTTTTTTCTTTACTGCTTCCCATTGATCATTGCATTATTGTAATTCTTATCATGAATAACTGACCAAACATCAAAGAATCAATTTTGTTTAACTTTAAACCACTTACTACTTAGAGTATAGAAGAAAGGAAAAACAGAAGAGAATATAGAAAAACAGAACAAACCTGAGCATACTGGAAACTCCAAAATCCCCTCAGGGTTTTATAGCAGAATATGTAGATGTTTTTCTTTCAGTGTTTGGATTTGCCAGCTGTTTTGCAGAAGGGAAAGAGGAAGCAGACTGCAGCAGAGAGATAAACTAACATTACTCTGAGGCAACAATGCTGCTGAGTTTATGAGCCCACATTGTTATAAAAATGACAGATGCTAATATTTTTATGTGTAGAGGCTTCTAAAATAGAATTCAGTAAATTTTCCCCAAAAAAACCAATCCTTTGCCTTCTGAATCCAATGTGAGAATTAATGTGCAGAATTCAGGAATAAGGCATGGTGGCGTGCACCTCTAATCCCAGCACTCAGGAGACTGAGGCAGGAGGAATGCCATAAATCTGAGGCCAGCCTGGGCTACATAAGTGAGTTCAAGACCAGCCTGAATGCCAGTGAGACCTTGTCTCAAAAAAAAAATCTTTATGAATATTTCGATCATATTCTTTTTTAAATTTTCAATAGGTTTTCTTGTGGAAAAGGTATTTAGCCAAACTTTCTAGTGAAAATTAGATCTCAGGATGATGGAGCAGAAATGATGGGTGCCTGACTGTGGCAGGGCCTGGAAAGCACCTGCCAAAGGGCTGAGAGAATAACACATGTTAATACATGTGTTTTCCAAAGGTTAAGCCTAAAAAAGTGACTCTCACCTCAAATGGATCACCTCAGACACTTTCCAGATAACTATAACATAGTGACCAGGTATTGCATATTGATTAAACAATGATAAATGGTAAAATAATGACACATAAAAAGACATGCTAAGGGGAAAATGTAGAAACACAAGCCTTACAGGCTTATCATTTGAAATGTTAAATTGTCATTCTCTAGGACAAACATGAAGTTTTTCCCACATATCATGAACATAACCAGTGTTTGGTGAGGATCATGCAGTACAGTAGAAGAAAAAACTTAAAATTATTATTTGAATTTGATACCTCTGTGTGAGCAGACGGGAATAAAGATTTGATAAGCAGTGTGGCCAAGATGGAGAATTTTGATTAAATGCTAAAAATAAGGATTTAAATAATCACAAAACTTGGATAATTAAAGAAAGGAGAATATATATGATCACAAATTTCCCCATAAACACACACACACACACACACACGCACACACACACACATGCACACACAGGAGCGGGTGGAGGGGGAGGGAACAGGAGAGAGATTTGAATATTTGAAAATATCTCGGGTTGGTTGAAAGCTGAGCTTAACTGTCTATTTCAGGTGCAGTACACTCTTGCAGCTTCATGGCTTCAAATACCTCACCCTAAAAATTGACCCATACCTTGAAATTTAAGGACAATGAACACCTTTGAGTAGCTTCAGTGTGGTTATGCTTACACTTTTATCATTTCCATTCCTTCCTTTAACTAGTTGCTGCTCCTCCTTTTCTCAAGTTTTTGTTCTAAATACCACTGCAGGTGGGAAAAGTTGAGTAGACTGGTGTGTTCCCCAGAAAATCGCTGTGACAGGGAGGCCCCAGCCCTGTCTCCTGAGCCAGAGTGATCTGAGGAAATTTGGCTGCTGTGCACAGATGATAATGTTTTTCTCTCTGACATGTAACTTTTTTATCCTAGAAGTCTAATAAGAGTTCACATGTTTGTCTCTTCTACTATTTTTAACTCTTTGGAATAACTAGCAGAGCCTGATATAAAGTGAGCAGAGTCAATGGGCACAGAATAGATACCGTGAATAAATTATAAGATGGCAAATTGTTCTCAGGCACTAAGTTACTAGAGCACCCCTAGGAAACTACTATACCACCAAATTAAAATATGCAAAAGTCAGTAATATTCAGAGAAAGCCACTTTCCACTTTCATGACGTTGCTTTTTCCCTTCCTTCGTACCAATTACTATTTTAAACATATGTTTGGATATTTTTTATCATCCAAGGAAATACATAAGCATATTTACATACCTTCTTTTTATTAAATAGTCCCATATTCAATTTATCTACTGAAAATTGTAGAAAGAAAAATTGCCCCCCAAAGATGTCTACTTTCTAATACCCTAAACCTGCGAACATAGTTTTCATGCTGAAACAGACTTTGAAGCTCCAGTTAGATTAAAGATCTTGAGATGCTGAGCTAAGGCAGGCTCATCTGCGCTGGCCTAAGCAAATCACAGCGGTCTCGGAAGAAGGAAGCAGTTAGATGAGAGGATGGAAGCAGGGTGGGAATGACGTGTGCAGGAGAACCGCAGGCCAAGGAGTAGCCAGCCCCTAAGAGCAGGGGAGGGCAAGGAGATGGGGTCGGCCTGGAGCCTCCGGAGGGCAGCAGCGGCAGCCCGCACACCCTTGACCTTAGAAGGCCGACCTCCAGACGTGTCAAACAATGCGTTTCTACCATCTGAAGCACTAGCGTTGTAATAACTTGTTGCAGTTGTAATGCAAAACAAATACTCTCAGTCAACATAAAACAGAGCAAATTAGTGGAGTGTAAGAAAATACAGCCTGGCCAGCTCTTTTTAAATTGAACTTGTACTGAAAACTGATCTGAGTTTATTGAGAATTGAGAAGTAGAAGAGATAAATGCTGAAAAGAGAATAGATTTGTCAGCAGGATCATTACTCTCAGTAATGACTTTTGTGTGGGTGAAGACTGTGAAACTCACCTGCACTCATGGGGTCCCAGGTCTCCCACTGCTCTCTGTGAATTTGTTAGCAGAGAATAGGAGAAGCCTGAAGACTTTCGGTCTACGATCCTATGCATGCCTGCCCCACGTCTTATTAACTGCCTTGATGGGCTTTGCTGCTTTTACATCACTGATACAAGTTACTAATATCAGGTTCAATAGCAAGGTCTGAATTGTCATTTGAATTGACTCCAGTTTTTGCAGATTTCTCCTGCTTGCTGAAAATTTAAGATACAGAAAGCTGGGTTGCAATCCTGTCTTTTATGCTTACAATTATATCTTACCTATCTTGGTTAACTTCCCAAAGTATTACTCTCCTTACCTGTATAATGGGGGAAAGAGCTACTGCATATTTGGTAGATAATAGTTCTAATTCGTGTTCAGTAATGCAGGGAAATTATTTTCCTTTCACCAGTGAAATTGATTATTCATCAATTCGAGGAAGCAAGCAGATACTTTTTAGGCTTTTCTGTGAGTCTTCTATCTTTCTTTAATGATTCAGAAATAATAAGAAATGTGAAAACACAATATTTGAGGCAACATAAGTACTCAATAAATGCTATTTTAGTTTCATCTCTATATTTCAAAAACTTCAAATTTGTGCCATCATGGTATTACTTTCCAAAAGACAATGAAGATAAATACTATGGTTGGTTTCACTTAGTGAATAGCCACCATTATTTAACAAAACAAAGAAAAAATATTAAATGGTTTTGGTTTTCTAAATTCTAACAATGACAATAGTAGGTAGAATTTTATCCAATTGCAGCCCCACTTTAAATTAACCTGCAATTATTTTTCAGTTTATGAAATATGATTAGAGAAAGTATTTTCAAGGTCTTAATGTTGTGATAGAAATCACCCTGAATGACCTACAAATCCACAAGTCGGCTTGTATCTTAAAAACCTGGGTCTCTCCTGAGTCTCCAAGCCTATGAGCCTACAACACAGCAGCTGGCCTGCGGAAACAAGCACTCCCTGTGCCCCTGGTCTCAGTAGAGGCTCTGAACCCTGATACTGCGACATCTCAGACAGCAGCACAGCATTTCAGCTGAGGACTCTCTGACCCTCACACAAAATTCTACAGAAGTAAGCTTTAATTTCCCATTACTCAATTGCAGGATGCTTCATTTCTTACTAGACTTTGCTTGTGTCAGTGCCCCCCACTCCTGTTCCCAGGTCTCCCTACACACTCCCTGGAAAAGTCATGTACACTCAGTAAAGAGTGAAAAGTCCAGAGATTCCCGGTCTGACCTGATAAGACCTCTGACCCTCTGACCCCCGGGCATTCTAAAGATCTGTCTCTGTCTCTGTCATCTTTTGCCCTACACTCATCCAGGTGATTGGGGCCTGATCATCCCCCAACAGTGCTGACTTCTAAAATTTATGCTATTCATCGGCCCCTTACCTAAAAGATGATACAGGGAAGAGAGAGGGAAGAAAACCCACAGAAGCCTCCAATGAAAGGAAAATAAGAAGGTGAACTAAGACCTGGCCTGATCTGAAAACCAAATTTCATGTTTGAAAGTTTTTGTCTCCTCTGACAAACTTTGTGCAATCCCATGAGCCTCGCACTGAAACCAGCATTAAACATTTAGACCAATACCCAGAGTCCTCGCAGGTATCTGTCCTGAAAGCTCCCATCTCACCTATCAGAGTGGGAAATGATTCCACATCTGTTTGATGGATCGGCCAGTTGTCTCTTCATTTGGAGCAGTAGATAAACCCTTTGCCTATACAAGTGTCGGTGAGTAGAAGATGGTGGGAAGAGATTACCCAACTAAAAGACAGTACAGTGAGAGGAAAGTTATGCAATAATGAAGACCATTAAAAAGATTAAGCCAATACATGTAATTAAAATTTATCTGTTTTTCTTTTCTAAACTTTTATAATGGTGTAGGGAAAAAAATACATATAGTATACTTCACCCTAAAATAGTGTTCTGACAACCCACTGTGGAGAAAGAAGTCCCAATTCCCTGAATATAGTTCAATTAAATTTTATTAGTAATTCTTAAGCCCACTTTAGCCTCAACCTTCAGAAGAAATTTATAACTTCCCATTGCCAGTTATTTTTGCAGGAATGACCCTGTATCTTCATAATAAAATATATTGGAAGTATCTCTCAATGAAAGGTGCACATTTTTATGGCATATGGGGAAAATTATTTTAAGCAAGAAAATTTCCTACCACTTCCAAGTATTTTTCCCATGGGGGTTTATATAATGTCTCATTTGAAAGGATTAGAGATGGCTTAGAAAGTAAAATATAGTATAAAAAAAATTTAAGGCCAAAGCAGCCCCAGAGTTCAGATAAGTGAACCAGATGCACATGAATTGAGATTTAAAGTATTTGGTGCTGAATTTAAGACCAAACTTTAGACAGTTACTAGAAATAATAGAAATGTAATGGGTTACCTAGCTTTCATTTTCAGTCAAAAATAGTAGACTATTTTATACCCAAAGATGAATATTTTCTTAGAGAACATCCCATGCAGGAATTCAACGCAAGGCCTTTGTTCACCAATGACAAACACTGAACTATGACCGAGCATAAAATGTTCAAAGAGACCGACAAGTAAATAGAACTCTGGGAATTTAAAGTACTAAGACACAAGCTTAATTCAGGCACAAATGTATTTCATCCGTATTGCTGCCTTTTCCTAGCTAGTCACTTTGCATTCACCCTTGTTCTCCAACTCGTTCTTACATGTGAGCATTTAACTGAAAGATTGAGGAGATTGCCTCATTTTAAATAAATGTGTGAATAGCACTTATAAAGAGCTCACTGTGGCCCACTCACAAATTAGATGGAGTAGAGTCTGAGTTTCCAATTTCCAGTGTAGTTCTTAATCTTTAGCAACCCCAATGTGTAGGTGCTGATCCAAAACACCCTACACACTTTACTGGGAGTGTGATAAGCTCTTGAACATGATCCTTTGTGCTAAAGTAATATTTGTCAAGTGGATGCATCATAAGACTTCCTGTCAGTGAAAAAAGAGATACAAACTTGATTGTAATGTTACTTGACATAGAAGCAAGGACTAGCAATGCCTTTTCTATTTCCTACCTCCACCATTTCTGCAAAAAGGCATAGAATTGTAAGAAACGAAATCTACAAGAGGGAAATAGAAATTAAGAGGAAAACTAGAAAATTAGATGAAAGAGCAAACCCTAAAGCTCTGAAGCACTTGGCCCTGATTTACTCATTAAAGAAAAAGAAAGCCATAATAATATTTAATAACTCTATAAACCTATCAACATATGGATGTGGATTTCTTTAATATTTGATGATATATAAATACTGACAAACATGTTAATATTCATGAAATAGTTGTTACACTGTTTTTAGAAATACTTTGATGATTTTGTAGGATGTATCATACCCATGAATATCCTTATCTCATCTAAGATTGAAATTATTGATAATTTCCCCTACCTTTAGTGCTTTATTATTTATTTATGAACCAATAACTCTTCTTTTTCTTATTTATACTTAACCTAGGAAAATTAGTCTTGTAGGATACCAAGTGCAAAAACCTTTTTATTTGGAGCAGAAGAAAGACATAATACAGTTATATAGAATGTGTATTGTGTAATACAGTTAGATATAGTACAACATAATGTGTAGTTATGCTGGTCAATTACAATTTATTTTCTTTAATTCATCCATGTGTCCAAGCAGAACATCTCCGCCTGAAGGAGATATTTTATTTAGCTGTCATTTTTTCACTCATCTGTTCCAAATGTTTCAGAGGAGTATCTGGGATGAAGACAAACAAGAGAACACTCATTGAAACAAGCACTGAATCACTTATGATCAGAACAAAGTGACAACAAATCACTTATGCTGTCACACAAAGGAGAGTTAAATGACACGAAGATATATGTTCTGAATGGCACTGAGTGAAAAGCGAGGTACTGGCCACTTGACACAGCCAGCTACCGCCCCAGGGTCTTCACCACATCATCCTTCACGCAGGTTTATCCGGGACCACAGTGTGCTTAGCTTAAAATTCCACTCACCATTTCTCCGGTACTCAGCCCCCCTCTCAGAACCGTGATGCACACCAAACAAAGCAGATGGGATAATTCAGTTCCACTGCTCACTCTTCTCTTGCTGTTTGTTGATTTTTCTTTTCAAGCTTCTTACCAAAGATAATGTATCTTTGCTTTTGTATTTTTTTCTGTTCTCTTTCTTTTCCTTGCCTCTTATCCAAAACTGTATCATTTTTAACAAAATAAAATGAAGTGTGCTAAACATTAAATATTGAGTATAGTTTTATATAATATACTTTGGTGCATACAGTTCACCTTGTAAGTTATATATTATTTACTTCATGTGCAGTCTGTTTTCACATATGTGTATACAGTCGCCACGTGCATGTATGTACATATGTGATTATATCTGCCATGGTTTAAGGGGCCCTGCCCAAGCACTTGTGGAAATTTAATTCCCATGATAAGGTATTAGGAGGTGGGACCGTGTGGGAACGTAACAGGAGACTGGATCTTGTGAAGTCAATTTTGATGGATAGATTAATGGGTAACTGAAAGGGAATTTTTAGTTTTTAGTTCAAAGTTAATTTGGTTCAAGATCTTCGGATAGATGTGGAAGACCTTATAGTTTTCCATGATGCTTTGATACTTTCTACTTTTCGTATTTTGAAGTTTGAGCTATTCCCACAGAAAGTTTATGCCATAGAGATTTTTATTAGTACCCGTTTGCAGAACGTGATGGTTGCACTTATTATGGGAAGTCGGTACACAGGGATAATTTCTCCCCATCTCCCTCTCCTTCCTTATCCCCCTTCCCATCTATCCCCCTCTTGGTCTCCTTCCCTTCTGCAAGCCAGAACAAATACACTTGAACGAATATAATTAACATCACTCAGCTTTCAACTTAATGCTTTATTTAGGTAACTATTAAAGCCTTTGAAATAGTGAAGATTTGGATCTAAGTTTCTTGTTATTGTGGAGAAGAGAAAGCAAAAATAATTCAGCCCTATCTGCAGAGAAAGGAAAAGAAGAAGGTTGAAAAGGAGCTAATTTGAACGTAGAGGGCATTTGAATAAAGGAAAGAAAACTACAAATCTACAGTATCTGGAGAGCACTTGGTACCAGGATCCACTGCCTCTGTTTACTTCTTTCCTTTCTTCTTATTCATTCTTGTAACCTCCACGCAGCTATTTTTTTAACTATTTAATTTTTAAAATTGACACATAATGTTTTCACATATTTATTAGGTGCAGTGTGACATGATGCTATGATTAATAATCAACTCAGAGTAATTAGCCTGTCACCCTAAGTGATTACGGTTTCTTTGTGGGAAGTACATTCAAAGCCCTTTCATCTTTTGGGAGACTGCATGATATACCATTGGTACTGTATTCACTCTACCACGCCACAGAGTGCCAGGCCTTATTCTTTCTATCAAATGGAACATTCTACCCACTGACTGCTGCCCTCCTGTTTTACATTACTCTCTTTGGTCTCTCATAACCATTATTTTACTCTCAACTTTTATGAGATCACCTTTTCTAGGTTTGACATATGAGCAAGACCCTGTACTGTTTTTCTTTAAATCATAAAAGCTATTTACAATAATATGTATCATCTTAGAGAATGTTAAGTCACACATTCAGGTACAGAAAAAAAATAGTGATTTCGCTTCAATATCACACTTTAAGCTTTTTAGAGAGGAAATGTCATCATATGTTTTATTCTTCTTCATAGGTCATAAGGGAGAAAAATGAGAAGGAATGTCCTTTCTTTAAGGCTCAATTTTGATCGCTTAAAAATAATTTCTAATTTTTAAGCCATCCATTATTCAGAAAGCTGCTCCTATTTAGAAATGATAAGAAAAGAATTGATATATAAATGATATGTAAAAATGATATAAAATTATGTAAAAGAAAATTATACAAAAAGAAGTTATCTCAAGCTAATAAATTTATGACATTTATAACAAACTTGCTGCAAACATTGTATTAAATGGGGAAAACTAAAGCTTTTCCTCTAAAATCAGGAACAAGACAAGGAGGGTCACCACTACCCTCATTCAATATAGCACTGGAAACACTAGCAATCAGGAAAGAGGAAGGAATAAAATGTATATGTATGGTAAAAGAAGCCAAATTATCATTATTAGCAGGTGACATGATCCTCTACTCAGAAACCCAAAACAATTCTACCAAAAGACTTCCTGATTAATAACCAAATTCAACAATGTAGCAGGATGCAAAATCAACACAAAAATCAACAGTATTTCTTCACCTGAGTAACAAACTGACTAAGGAAGAAATTAAGAAAATAATACCATTCACAATAGCATCAAGGAAATTAAGTACTTAAGAATTAACCTAACAAGAAAGTAAGCAATACCTACAATGAAAACTGCAGTATTCTGAAGAAGGATATCAGAGAAGATACAAGAAAACAGAAAGATATTCCCTGATCTTCTGTAAGCAGAATCAATTTACTCAAAATGCTTATACTTTCAAAACTAATATATGGATTTCACACAGTCCCAATCAAAATACCAATAGCATCCTTCATGGAGCTAAAGAACACAATCTTAAAAGTCACATGGAATGAGATTAGACTTTATCTCGCCACGTGTTTAACTAAAGTAAAAATGGATTAAAGATCTAAATGTTATGAACAAACTCTTAAACACATAGACATAGGCAAGAACTTTCTGAAAAGAATGCTAATTACACAAGAAATAGTACCAAGAATCAACATATGGGATCACGTCAAATTAAAAATCTTCTGCACAGAAAAAACAAATAAATTTACAGAGCAAAAAGACAACTGACAGAATGGGAAGAAGATTTTACCAACTACCCCACAGACAGAGGACTAATAAGTAGTTATAAAACTCAAAAAATTAGACTCCCAAATAAGAGACCAAATTAAAAATGCGCAAGTGAAATGAATAGACACTTCACAGAAGAAATGCAAATACCCAATAAGTACATGAAAAAATGTTTGACATCTCTGGCCACTAGAAGAATACACATTAAAGTGATATGGGAATTCTGCCATACTCCAGAAGGAGTGATTCTCTCCAGGAAATCGAACAACAGCAACTCCTGGGGAGGCTGTGTGGAAGAGGATCCATTCTACACTGTTAGTGGGAAAATGGAACTAGTAAAAGTCATGATAGAAATCAGTATGAGGATTCCTCAGAAAACTACAACTAGAAATTCCATTTGACCCATAGATTCCTTCTGTGTATCTTCCCAAAAGAGATAAAGACACCATGTTACAGTGACACATGCATATCCATGTTTGTAACAGCATGACTCATAATACTTAAATCTAGGAAGTGGCCTACATATCCATCAACAGACAGGTGAGTGATGGAAATTTGGTGTGTACACACATTGGAGTGTGACTATGTCACAAAGAAGTATAAACGTGAGTCATTTGTAGAAAAATGAATGCACTGAAGACCATAGTGTTAAGTGAAATAAATCAGACACACAAGCTTAAATATCAGATGGTTTCTCCTAGATGAAAAACCCAAAATATGAATAAAGATAAAATAAAATATAGATAATAAAAAGTAAGCTGATACATTGTCTCCAATGGAAAGGGTAATCA
The DNA here is from genome assembly GCA_004027455.1 of Hydrochoerus hydrochaeris. NCBI lineage: Eukaryota > Metazoa > Chordata > Mammalia > Rodentia > Hydrochaeridae > Hydrochoerus > Hydrochoerus hydrochaeris. The sequence goes on along the minus strand of PVLA01006361.1, from coordinate 58,924 downwards.
AAAGATCAAGGAATGGGTAGGGAACCGAGGAAGAATTGAAGGGCATGGGAACAAGCAAGAATTGAGACATGTCTGCACATCTATTCACTCTCCACAAGGAATGGAATCATTATTTACTGCAATCATGTACTAATAAAAATAAGAACTAAAGAGAAAAATTTAACATGCTTAAAAATATTAGCACACAAATATGAAGTGCAGTCAAACATATAGCAAAATCAAATTTTAAAAAATACATTGTATTACAAATACCTTGTATTACAAAATACAGTGTATTACAAACACATTGCATTATAAAAGACAATGTATTACAAAATAGTGTATTGCAAATACATTGCAATTGGTCCCCCCTCAAAGTACTGTCATCTCTTTTAGTTCAGACACACTTGTCCACTTTTTTTGCCACTTGGGAAGCAGTTTGGAAGTCCTCTTTTACGAGTGGCTTTAGCTGTACTGTCTTGGATACTTCCATGTCCTGAATGAATTAGGCATGTTGACACTTTATGTCACCTTGACTTTGGAGAAGAACCAGATCCTGTGAGTCAGGAAGATGAAGACACACTGTAATTTTCTACGTACCTGCCTTTCTGCTGGATGGCACCTTTAAAGCTGTGAAAGAGGGCTTCTAGAGCTGTTTCAGCAAGTGGCAAAAGAGTGAGATAAGTGTATTCACAGTGAGGGGAGAATATTTTGAGGGGGATTAATGGCAATGTGTATTTTAGTATAATAATTTTTAAAAATATAAACATTTTCCACATATTTTGACCCTTACATAGAAGACGCATTTTCACCCACTTCAGAAGTTGCTTTGCAATCTCAAATGTATAATGGCAGCTATTTTAAGATTGGCTTAACTGTATGGCATGTATGCAAAATAATATTCATACCGCAAGTAGAGATTTACAAATTACTTCTACCCATACACACAGCAGTGAGCATAGTGAATAGAACATTTCTTTGTGAGAATGCACCACAATTTACTTACTCATTTCGCTGTCACGTGCATGAGAATAGATCCTAGTTTGGGTCTGTTATAAAACATAATGCCTTGACTATTCTTGTGAATGTTTTGTAAAAATATGCACTATACGTAAATTTCTGTGGTACATCTCTAATAGTAGACTTTCTGAATCATAGGCTAAGTATTGTATCATTTAACATTTAGTAAATAATTCCAAATGGTATATGTGCTACTAAAGCAAGCACTACATAATTCCAAATGTAAGGAAGACTTCAGACCCATGAGGATGGTGGCACCTATCCATAATCCCAGCACTTAGGAGGCTGAGGGAGGAGGATTTCCAGTTTGTGTTACATCGTGAGTGCAAGAGCAGCCTAAACTACATAGTGGGACTCTGCACCCTAAAAAGAGACTTCAGACTCTTCTGGTAATTATATTATAAATTTTCATACTTGTAGTTGTCCTATTGTGCTATAAAACACTAGAAATAATTCACCTGATCTAATTCTGCTTTGGTATCATTGTCCAAATTCTATCGCCCTTTTTCTATGATTGTGTTGGTGTCTATTTGCCCTGTTAGGTCAAGTCATGCTTATAAAATTGGGTGCATTGACATTCAGGGCATATATATTTATAGTTGTTATTTTTTTCCTTTTACCAATATGTAGTGACTGTTTTCCCTTCCAACCAGTTTTTCTTAATCAATATTGTTAAGTATTAGAATAACCACTCTTGCTTGCTTTGGGGTTCCAACTGCAGGAGCATCATTTTTCAACCTTTTGTGCTCAGCTTATCTATTTATTTTGTGACTGAGATGTGCATCCTGAAGGCAGTATATAGATGGGCTTTGTTTTTGATTCAATCATCAGATATGTGTCTTTAATTGAAGAGTTAAAACTATTTGCATTGTGCGCCATTATTGCAAGATATGTTCTGATCTTCATCATTATATTGTTCTTCCTGTGCTTGCTTTCCCAGTGTGATATTTTTCTTTCCTTTGGCTTTGTTGTCCTCATAGTTTGTGTCCAGGATTCCTTGAAGTATTTTCGGTAGTGCTGGCTTAGTGGTAATCAATTTCTGTGGTTTATCCCAAAGAAACTGGAAGGTCTGTGTTTATCCTTCACTTTTCAAGGATAGCTTTGTACAATATAGTAGTCTGATTTGGTAATTTATCTTCTCTAAGAGTTAAAAAAATTCCCTCCTGGCTTTGTATTAAGAAATCTGCTGGGAACTCAACACAAGCCCGCCTCAGGGCAAGGCTGCCCGGAACCTCCATCAAGGGTCCTTCCTGCCACCAGGAACTCAGCACAAGCCCGCCTCAGGGCAAGGTTGCCCAGAACCTCCCCCATGGGCCTGCACTGCCATGGGGAAAATGGAGGAGGCCCAGCCAAGACTGAAAACTGCCCTGGACTGCTACAGATGGGCCCACCCTCCCAACTGGAACATCAGAAGATCTCAGGGGACTCCAGTTACTGTGAGAAAATTTGGAACTTTGCTCCCAGGTGGCAAACTTTGGACTACAGTGGATTGACTGTATCAATGTTGGGGAGTGACCCCTAAAATAGAGGTGTACAAGAGATAAATAGGGCCAGAAGTGAGACCCCCTTCAAATAACTGTAAGACTTCGGTGTGTTTGAAAAGAGTGTGTGTGATCCCCTCCTACACATAGAAAACATCAGGCAGAGTGAAAATGACAAAACGAAAAAGCAAAATTCAGTCTCAAACATATAGTTCACCAGAAGCAAGTATAGGAGACATTGAAATACAGGACACCAAAAGTAACACACTGGGAATCTCTGAAAAGATAGCAAGTGAAATAAAAATACAACTGCATCAGGCTATAAAGGAAATCAAATTAGAAGTAATCTCCCATGTAAAGATAGAAATAACAACTTTAGTAAATGAGTTGTTGAATGCAGCTAAAGTAGAACTAGAGAAAAAAGTACAAGAGCTTGGGAAACTGATTGAAACTTTGAATGAACAATATAGAAAATAAGCAGAATTCATGAAACAAACTCAGACATCCAAGAAACAAAAAATTCTATTGAAAGCATGCAAAACTGCCTAAAGGAAGCTGAGGATAGGATTTCACACCTTGAGAACAGGATCACAGTTAGTGATAAGGAAAGGATAGAACTTTTAAAAATAACAAAGCAGCATGAAATGACAATCTAGAAGCTTCATGGTGATGTGAAGAGCAACAATATAACAATAATGGGCATTAGTGAAGATACAGGAGTCCAGGCAAATGACATACGTAAAGTATTTACAGAAACAGCAAAAATTTTCCCAAACATGGGGAAAGAATCTGATATGCAGATAAGTGAGGCATATAGAACACCAAACAGTCACAATCAACATAAATCCACACCCAGACACATAATAATTAAGATCTCAGACATACAGCATAAAAACAGAATACTAAAAGCTGTCAGACAAAAGACACAACTCACCTATCAAGGAAAGCTCATTAGAATCACAGCAGACTTTTCGGCACAAACCCTCAAGTCAAGAAGAGCTTGGAATGAGGTATTTCAAACCCTGAAAGAAAACAACCTTCAACCCAGAATGATGTACCCAGCAAAACTTTCATTCAACTTTAATGGAGAAACAAGATACTTCCATGACAAAGAACAACTGAAGAAATTCATGTCCACCAAACCAACCCTAGAAAGAGTACTGAAAGACAAAACTAGACAGAGATAAAAATGACCACAATCCCCAAAACAAAAACAGAAAGAAATCACCAGGTAGGATAAGCAATTAAATAAGAGCAAAAGTAGAAAGAAACAATTGGAGCATAACATGGCAAAGTAGAGCCAGTACATATCAGTGATACCCATAAATACAAATGGCCTCAATTCACCTATAACAAGAAATAAAGTGACAGAATGGATCAAGAAACAGGACCCCACAATATGCTGTATACAAGAAACACATCTGACCCAAAAGGAAACTCATAGATTAAAAGTCAAAGGATGGAAAACAGTATTCCATGAAGTAGGAACCCAGAAAAAAGCAGGGGTAGGTATTCTATTTGCAGACAATGTGAACTTCAAACCTAAAATGATTAAAAGAGATAGAGAAGGTCACTACATGTTAGTGGAAAAATTCAAGAGGAAGAACTAACAATTATAAATATATATGCACCAAATACAGGAGCACCCAACTATATAAGACAGATACTAATGGACATGAAAAACCAAATACACAAGAACACAATTATAACAGGAAATCTAAACATCCCATTGTCACAAAGAGATAGATCAACTAGACAAAAAGTCAGCAAAGAAACAACAGAACTGAATCATACCTGTGAGCAATTGGAGTTCGTAAACATTTAGAGTGTTCTACCCAACCACATCAGAATAAACATTCTCAGCTGCACATGGGACATTTTCCAAAATAGACCATATATTATCCCATGAAACATTCTTAAGTAAATGCAAAGGTATTGAAATCATACCATGCATAATCTCTGACCATAGTGCACTGAAATTGGAAATTAATGGAAAAAGAAATTGGAAAACCTGCATAAATACATGGAAATTAAATAACAGCCTTTTGAACAACCAATGGGCTACAGATGAAATTAAAGAAGAAATAAAGCAATACCTACAATTCAATAAAAATATAGAAACAACATACTGTAATCTGTGGGATGCAATCAAAGCAGTCTTAAGAGGGAAATATATAGCAATAAACTGTCATATCAAGAAAACAGAACAAGCACAAATGAACAACCTAATGCTCCATCTCAAGCTTCTAGACAAAGAAGAGCAAGCTAAACCCAAAGCTCAGAGAAGAGAGGAAATTGTAAAAATTAGAGCAGAAATCAATGCAATTGAAACTAAAAAAAAAAATACAAAGAATTAATGAATCGAAAAGCTGGTTTTTTGAGAGAATCAACTAAATTGACAAACCCCTAGCTAACCTTATCAAAAGAAAGAAAAAAAAAAACCAAATTCATGCAATAAGAACTGAAAAGGGAGAAATTACTACAGATCCCATGGAAATTGAAAAGATCATGAATACCTGCTTTGAAAATCTCTACTCACATAGAGTGGAAAACACAGAGCAAATGGATGGATTTCTAGAAATATATGAACTACCAAAGCTCAACCAAGAATATATACCAATTTTAAACAACCCAATATCAGCTATTGAAATTGAAAATGTAATTAAAAACTTACCAACAAAGAAAAGCCAGGTCCTGATGGATTCATAGCTGAATTCTACAAGAAATTTAGAGAAGATTTGATGCCAGTACTCCTTAAATTCTTCAATGAAATTGAGAAAAAAGCAATCATCCCTAAATCAATCCTGGAGGCAAGTATTACTCTGATACCAAAACCAGAGAAAGATCCAACCAAAAAAGAGAAGCATAGGCCAATCTCACTAATGAACATTGATACAGAGATTCTCAACAAAATACTGGCAAATAGAATGCAGCAAATCATCAAGAAGATTATACATCATGATCAAGTGGGGATCATTCCAGGAATGCAGGGATAGTTTAACATACACAAATCAATAAATTTAATACACCACATCAACAGAGCCAAAAACAAAAACCACATGGTCATCTCAATAGATGCAGAAAAAGCTTTCGACAAAGTCCAACACATGTTCATGATAAAAACCCTTCAGAAACTCGGAATACACGGTGTCTACCTCAACCTTATAAAGACCATCTATGACAAACCAACAGCCAGTATTATACTAAACAGACAAAAACTTTAAGCTTTCACTTTAAAATCAGGAACAAGACAAGGATGTCCACTATCACCACTCCTTTTCAATATAGTACTGGAAACAATAGCCAGGGCAATCAGACAAGAGAGAGAAATAAAAGGAGTAAAGATAGGAAAGGAAGAAGTTAATTTATCACTATTTTCAGATGACATGATACTCTATATAGAAGACCCAAAAAACTCCATTAAAAGACTGCTAGAGGTAATAAACAAGTTCAGCAGTGTAGCTGGATACAAAGTCAATGCTCAAAAATCAATAGCATTCCTGTACACAAACCAAAAACTTCCTGAGAGGGAAATTATGGAAATATCGCCCTTTACAATAACATCTAAAAAAATGAAATACTTAGGAATAAACCTAGCTAAAAATGTAAAAGACCTATATGCTGAAAATTATACTACACTGAAAAAGGAGATTGAAGAGGATATTAGAAAATGGAAGGACATTCCTTGCTCTTGGTTAGGAAGAACCAACATTGTGAAAATGGCCATACTCCCAAAACTGTTATACAGATTTAACGAAATCCCAATTAAAATACCATTGACATAATTCACAGATCTAGAGAATACACTACTAAAATTCATTTGGAAACAGAAGAAACCTAGAATAGTAAAGGCAATTCTAGGCAACAAAAGTAAGGCAGGAGGCATCTCAATTCCTGACTTGGAACAGTACTATAAAGCCACAGTGATCAAATCAGCTTGGTACTGGCAAAGAAATAGACCTGAGGATCAATGGAACAGATTAGAAGATGCAAGCACAACTACAAAGATACTCAGCCACCTGATATTTGACAAAGGGGATAAATATGTTCACTGGAAGAAGGATAGTCTCTTTAATAAATGGTGTTGGAAAAATTGGTTCGCTACATGCCGAAGACTGAAACTTGATCCAAGCCTATCACCATGCACAAAACTAAAGCCTAAATGGATCAAAGACCTCAATATTAAAACAGAAACACTAAATCTACTGGAAGACAAGGTAGGTAGAAGTCTTGGAGACATAGGGGTAGGCAGAGAATTCATGAACAAAACGCAAACTTCATGGGAAACACTTCAAAGAATCAACAAATGGGTTCTCCTATTATTGAAAAGTTTCTGCACTTCAAAGGAAATCACCCACAGAGTTAAAACCCACAGAGTGGGAAAGAATTTTAGCCAGCAACCCCTCAGACAAAGGACTTGTGTCCAGAAAATATGAAGAATTGAAAAACATCAAGCCCCCCAAATTCAAAGACCCTCTCCAAAATGGGTATCTGAGATGAACACACGGTTCTCAGAGAAAGATATACAAATGACAAATAAATACATGAAGAAATGTTCACCATCACTGGTCATTCGAGAAATGCAAATTAAAACAGCGTTGAGATTCCACCTTACTCCGGAAAGAATAGTTGCCATCAAGAAATCAACTGATAACAAATGTTGGCGAGGTTGAGGGGAAAAAGGAACACTGCTCCACTGTTGGTGGGAATGTAGACTGGTGCAACCATTATGGAAATCCATATGGAGAATTCTCAGAAGACTAGGATTGGAAGCCCCATTCAATCCAGCTATCCCCCTCCTGGGTATTTTCCCCAAAGACCTGAAAAGTTCATATCACAGTGATATATGTGCACCCATTGTTCATAGCTGCACAATTTGTGATAGCTAAATCCTGGAAACAACCAAGATGCCCATCAACTGCAGAGTGGATGAAAAAGATGTGGCATTTTTATACGATGGAATATTACTCAGCTATAAAAAGGATGATCTTGAGGCCTTCATAGGCAAATGGAGACAACTTGAGACTATCCTTATTAGTGAAATAAATAAGAGTCATATTTATAAATATAATATTGTGTCTCTAGTGTAAAAAGTAAATAAGAACTACAAGTGTAATAAAAACAAAATGTGTAATTGCTATTGTGAAAAAAAGAGGAAAAGAAAGTGCTCTAAGGGATATAACTGCATGTATATGTTTGAGTGTGTAAAATAGATGACCATATTGCTGAATCTTTGTTGGATCTTTGAGCAGAACTGTTTGTAGTCTGACTGTTTGAATGTTTACTATGTACCCTTTAACTTTGTAACTTGAACAACTACATACAGGGTGACAGTATGTAATTTATAAATTACTGATTTCTTAGTGGGGCTTTTTCTCATTCTCCTTTTTCTTTCTTTCTTTTAGAATTCTGCATTGTTTCTACCCTTTTTTCTGTTTTGTTTTGTTTTTTCTTCTCTTTAAATAAAATTTTAAAAATGTATAATTTCTATTATAAAAAAGAGGAAATAGGAAGCTCTATAAAAGATATAGCTGCATGTATGTTTAGGTGTGTGGGATTGATGACCATATTTCTAGGTTCTTGTTGGATTGTTGAACAGATCTGTTTGCACTCTCACTGCTTTAGTAGCCACTTTGTGTGCTTTAATTCTGTAACTTGAATAACTATTTCTAAAAGAACAATATGTAATGTATCGACTAGTGATTTCTTACTGTTTATCTTCTTTTCTTGAAATTTTGTAATATTTCTACCTTTTTCCTGTTTTTTTCTCTTTAAATAAAAAAAATGAAAAAAATGTCATAAGATTACGAGGCTTTTATTTTTTACTTAGAAAGTAGTAAACCCTGTAATCTCTGAGTTCTACATATCAATATTTTCCCCATTAATGCTGTTAAACATATGAAAACTGCATAAGCAAAACTTGACTTTCTTATACATCTATCATTTTAATCACTTCACTGAGAACATTCCATCAATAAAACTCGGTGTAGAAGTAATGTTATCTATTACCTTATAAATGTTATCTATTTATCTAATGGTGTTGTTTTTCTCACTTTACTTGCAAATCAATGATTTTGACATTGTGTACATTTTTATTAGATATTTGGTACTTGTAAGTATCAAGCTTTAAGTATATTTACTTTACTTTATTTCGTTTTTTATTTAAAGTTTTCCCAATTAAAGGCTCACACTTATTTTAAAAAAAAAAGAAGAAAGAAAGAAATCTGCTATTCTTCTGGTAGGTTCACTTTTATAGGTGATTTGGCATTTATTTCTAAAAGCCTTTAATTTTCACTTTCATATCCTGTGTTGTCTGTATTAATTAACTTGGCTGATTATTTTTTCCTTTTTTATCTCTTTACTCATTTTAACTATTAACTTTTTTAAAAAAAATTCATCACTGGGAATTTTATACACGTCAGTGTCCGTGGGATCAGATTTTGTGAAGTTAACTTTTTGTGATATCTTACCTGCCTTGTTTTCTCCTGATTCCTGTGTTTTGGGTGGCAGCTTACCAATCAGTTGGGGCAGAAAGCTCTGTCACTGCTGTAGGGCTCTCTTTAGTGTATTTCTCCGTGAAGTATCTTTCATCTTCAAGAGAACACCCACTCAACCTACTTAGAGTACTAGGCTAAGTCCCTAACACTGAATTCCAAAGGAAGAACAATTCCCAGTAAAATCAATGTGCAAACAGCCAATTATATGCCAACATGTAACTTCATACTTGTTTTAAAATATCTTCTACTTTTTCATCAACTCAGGAAAAAAATCATCATAATAATATTGTATGAGAGGATAGAAAATAGGGAAAGAAACACATTAAGAAAAAAGTAGAGCAATAAAAAATAATGAAAGAAAAATGGATTTTGATGATACTCTTTTTTATTTTATTTAAAGAGAGGGGAAAAATAAAGCAAAACAGAAAAAAGGGTAGAAACAATACAGAATTTCAAAAAAAAATGAACAGTAAGAAATTACTAGATGATACATTACATATTGTCTTCCTGGATGTAGTTGTTCAAGTTACGAAATCAAAGCATACAAAGTGGACATTCAAACAGTGAGGCTGCAAACAGCTCCATTCTCTGATTTAACAAAAACTTAGCAACGTAATTATCAATCCTACACCCTTAAATATACATGCAATTATATCCTTTAGAGCATTTTCTTTTCCTCCTTTTGCTTTTTAAGTCCATCATCTGTTTAGTTATATCATGTTTCAGGTTGCTCAGTACCTTGCTGATCTGTTTTATTGTTGTTATTTACTTTTTAAAATTTTTTCTTATTTATTATTATTTTTTATTTATTTATTTATTTATTTATTTATTTTGAAGGTAGTAAAATACAGCAGAACAAGACAGGACATAGCCAACTGAGGCAGTGCAGTGAAATTGGCACAGAACCTCACAGCAGGCCACCGGGACAACAGCAATAGGCACAATAGTACATCTGGTTTTCTTCACAATAGTTGTTCCTTCAATCAGGCAGAGCAATATTGAAGGAAATACCAAAATTAGAAGAAAAAAATATTGAGCAGAGCAATACCATTGATTAAAACAGAACAAAACAGAAATAAAGATATTTGCCCTCAAAGAGATGGCAGAAGAAAATCCCCCTTATTTGCTATATCACCTATAGTCAAACTCACCAGACATGCTCAGATCTCTGGCTCTCACTTGCTGGGGGTGGGTGATGGATGTTTGATTCTTAGCCTGCCCCGGTAGGCTCACAGCCACCCACCAGAGGGGTGAACTGGCTGCCCGTTTTTCCAGCACCCCAAGGTCCAACATGGCGCATCGTGGGTCTCAGGAAACGCTGATGTGGTTCTCGCCCTGGGGCTGCTGCAGCTTCCCAGGCCACAGCCACTTACCAGAGCGGCATGCTGGGGCTGCCTGTTTTCCCAGTTGTTGATACACTTATACCAGGAAAGAGAGGGTGTAGAGAGGGGAAGTCTGATAGGCTCTATCAAGTAAAAGGGAAAGTAAAGAAAAGAAATATCAGTGGAAAGTAAGAGAAGATATTGGGAAATTGGATCCAACTAATAAACTAGGAAAAATACTGGAAGAACCAAGAAAGAACACTTTGTGAAGACAAAGTAAGACATTACCAAATCAAAAGCACTAATTCACTCTCATACAGAGTTTATACACACATATACATATGCATATACATATACATATACACCCCTCACACAAAATCTAGGATGATGGAACTCAGTAAACTGCCAGAAACACTAAACTAGCAAATCTATGAAACAATTCCTAGTGTGGGAGAATATAATGTGATAAAGTAAGGCATCCTAGATATAAAATAACTACCACTTATAAGTACTTCCAAACACATACGCACATGCTCCCTGGCACTAATAAGAAGAAACACAATAAAAAGGGTTTAAAATGAAAGAAAAATGATCTGATATTCTTTTTTGTGGTGGTATTCATTCAGGAGGCTAAATCAGTCCAGCTTTTCCCCACCTCTGTCCAAACAGGAGGGGCTGCAGTGGCAGGAGGCCGGCTTCAAGCTGCCTGTGGGTGTGAATGGTAACTCCGGGTGGCCAGGGGCTCAGCTGAATCCCACCTACCAATCTGTACTCTTTCATAGATTGGAAAGAGGGATCCATGGAATTCAGACTGTTCACTGAATCCATCACGCACAGTCTGGGAAAATAAGGAACAGGGATCAAAGTTCTAAATCTACAGACTGGCATTAGGATGTGTGGCCGGCCAGGGTCTGCATGCTGCTGTCTTCACTCTGAGGTCCTCTAAGCAGAGAGATGGGAGATCCGTGTGCAGGGGTCCCCTTCATTGTACGAGGGCCATGATGTCCAGCCTTCTGCTGGCCCCTGCAGGGACTCTCCCAGACTCAGACCTGTTCCACCACAAAAGTCTATGCCACTGAGCCTTTTGTTGGTGCCACATTCAGACCACTGCTGTTGTGTGGTGTCCAGTCAGCCCACCAATAGTATTCCCCCAGCCCCCGAGTTTGTCTCCCATGAGTACAGCCAGTGCAGGGGTCTCTCCCAATCTCGTGATTTTAGTTTTACCATGTCACTTTCTTCAAGGTCCACACTAATTATCAGAGCTGGTAATCACTTCTTTCCTGTGCCTCAGTGATACTTACACCTTAGAGATATGGAAAACGGGGGGCTTTTTGGGCCTACGTGGAGTTCATCAAGATTACTTCCTACTCAACTTCAGGCCAACTCTGTTTTCTACTTTTCTACCAGAGGCTAAGGGTAGAGGAATTTCTGACACAGCTGCTCAATCTGAGTCTGCTTGAGTCTGGAGAGAAAATACAGGAGTTATTACTCACATATCTGTTTACTTGGCTCTAGTCTGGGGTTCTGTCTGCTCAGGTTATGTCTGTGTCCAGTAGCAGAGCCAGAAGTCATAAGAGAGGGCTGACTTTTTCCTTTTATGCCTGCACAGGAGAGAAAGATCCTCCCACCGCGTGGACCACGCCTCATTCAGTGCCAGAGCACACTGTTGCAGGGAATTTGCTTAGCTGCCTAACTGTCACTCTTCAGGGTGTAAAGATACTGGCCTCTGATTTCCTTTGCACCCCATCTCCTCACAGAGCCATGCACCTGTTCTGAACGAACATTCCTGAGTGACTCGTGAGCGTGGGCTGCTTCCTGCCCATCATCTTCCATCTCCTTGTGAAACATCTCTATAAATACTTTTCTAGATAATTAGGAGCGCAGTGTAAGGTCACACCTGAAGTAGAAAGATCTCTAAAGGAACTTACATGTTCCAGTTGCATTACCGCCTACGTTTACCTCTCTCGAGTACCAGTCACACACATCACTGAGAAGCACTGGAGGTCAAGGGTGTAAATGATTTAGTAATTCCTCTAAAAACTCCTCTGATACAATTCCATGAACAGTTTTTTTTGTGTGTGTGTGTGGTTAAAATGCATTCAAGATGAGACATAGGTGGGCATGATGCTTTTATGTATTTGTCCAAAACTCCCTAAAGAATAAAATTATGTGCTATTATGTACTATATTTAGAGGTTACTTAGTAACTGAAATATTGCATTTTAATTTATTTTGGCAAGGATTCTTTATAGAAATCAATAACCTCTATTTCAAGAATCCAGGAAATTGAAGAGGTGAGTTCATAGCCATAACTATCATGAAAATTGTAAAATGACAGAGGGAGAAGAACTATTTAGAAAAAAGAGATAAGAATATTAAACAAAGGAACCGAAGAGGATGTGAGGCTGACACTCTGGAGACATCTGAACGAGCTGCAGTGTTTCTCCTTCAGTGGCCAGATTAATACACGTTACATAGTTATATACACACCACATTTACGCTGTTAATAATAAATCAACCCAAGAATATTTAAAGCTCTGGATATTTAAATTGTAAACTTGTCTTTCAGTGGAACTCTTTAGATCAACAGGAAATTAAATACCTGTTCACCCTTGTTCTTTACAAACACTTTTAAAACATCAGTCTAAATCTCTGTTGATTCTCCCGAGCTGGTGATGAGAAAGTGTTTGTGACCTTACCCATCCGTCAACAGTGCACACTAGTGCTCCTCTGAGTGAAGAGTGTGGGCCCACGGCTACAATTGAGATAATAGTACTGAAGTCTGCTTCCTCTTAATAAGATACACTACAGTGGGGTAGAGTGACAGCACTTACTTTCTTTGGCAGGGCGCGCTTGATCGCCTATTAAGACATGGATCCGTGTGCTTACATTGTACTGATCTGAAGAAAAAGATATAAATGGAAGTAAAATGAACTTTGCAGAAATGAGAGGAAAGAATGAACTGAAAGATGCAATGTAAAAGAAACTAAACTCCTTTGAAGAGCAAGCAGACAGAATGTACATTTTGTTTCAATCAAACTCATGGCTCATATGATACAGTTTCCTGTGAGAAATGCAATGAGATGTAAGCTACATGACCCTTCTTGAACACCGATCAAGGCAACTAACAGGCTGAGGATCAGATGACGCCAGTCAAGAAAAGAAAAGAGATAAAAGAAAAAGAAAAAAAAACAGCATAGCTCTTCTGGTTTCTTATCCACTTGGGGATTGAAGGAAAAGGATTTTTTGTTCCTTAAGAATCTCCATTTTACTGGTAAAACCCACCTCAGACTTCCTATGTCCAGAACTGCAAGATGTTCCATCATATAATTCAACTGAAGTATTGATTTTAATAGTGTTTCAAATGTTTTGATAAGTACCAGTGGCACACACTTGTAATCCCAGCACTTGGGAGTCTGAGTTAGAAGAATCATTTCGAGTTTGAGGCCAGCCTACACTACAAAGAGACTTCAGGGCCAGCCTGCACTACAAAGTGAGACCTTGTCTCAAGAAAATGAATAAGTGAGTAGTTCTCCATTGTATAAAAATACCACATCTTTTTGAGAGAGAAGACAAGATGGCCGATCAGTGAGCAACAAAATACAAAGCCTCCTGGGAGAAACAACTCATATGCCAGAATAAAACACCCTGGAGAGACCCAGACAGAGGGAGATGGATCCTCTTGACACAGGAAGAAATTAAAATGTAAAAATGCTTATCAAATACTTCGGGACTACAACTGAAACAGCTAAAAATTATAGGGACACAGTGTTTTCGCAGTGACTTGCCAAGTCTGCGCCAGCTTGAATCCGCGTGGCCGGCAGAGTCACCCAAACTCATTCCTGCCGTCACTCATAGGAGGCACGGTGGCGCTGGGGTCGGGAGTTGGTGAGCTCAGCAGAGAGCAGAGCTGGCAAAGGGACCATCATTGATCCACAGTCAGTGCTGGAAGGGCACAACCAGATGGGTGGCGTGTTGGAGTCAGGCAGGAGGAGCCTGAACTGGGAGTGACAGTGACTTCAGTTGGTTCCTCCCTCCCCAGAGAAGATTCATGGGATTTGCTTGGATTGGGCCACGCCCCTGGTCAGGACCCAATGAGCCGTCCCAAATCGATTCCCTACGCCTAGCACTTACTAACTTGGTGAACGCAGCTGAAGTGTGGCTGGCCCGGTGGGGAGGGTCAGGCATACACAGCCGCTGCTTACACCTCAGTGACAAGAGCAGGCAGGAGAGGGCAGAGGCCCCTTGCCAGCGTGCTTCGGAGGAAACATGGCCAACAGGGAAGGGGGCTGGCTCCTGCACTGTAACCCGTGTGGAGGAAGCCAGGGCCATGACAGGAGAGAGAGGCGGGAGGAGGCCCCCAGCCCAGAACCTTGAGAACACTGATCCAGGAGAGGGAAAAACAAGGGAGACTGAGGGCAGAAAACACACATCAGACATGGCTTCAATGGACATTAAGAGATATCTTCGGGACCTTGTATACAAGCTCAAAACTGAAATATTAAATCAGGTAAAGCAGGACATGAGTAGAGTAATAAAAGAAATGCTCTCAGGAAGCATCTCTCAGGATGTTACAGCTGGAAGAAGGGAAGAACACAAAAAAAGGAAAGAAATATTCAATAAAGAATATAAAGAAAATATAGAATACATGAAGCAGATTCAAAGTGACTACCAGGAAATTAAAAACTCCATTGAAAGCTGGCAAAGCTCCTTAAAAGAAACTAAGGATAAACTATCAAACTTGAAGACAAGTTGGCAGTGTGTGATCATGAAAGGAAAGATCTCTTAAAAATAACAAAGAAACAGCCAGTAACAATACAAAGGCTAGAAGATGACAAGAGAATCTACAATTTAAAAATAAGAAATGTGAACTAAGAAGCAGGAATACATACAGGTGAATTACAAAGGCTATTCATGGAAATAATGAAGGAAAACTTCCTAAGCATGGGAAAAGAAAATGACATTCGGTTGTGTGAGGCATACAGAACTCCAGCCACCTACAACCAAAGCAGATCTATACCCAGACATATAATAATCAAGATGCCAAAAATGCAATATAAAAACAGAATATTAAAAGCTATCAGAGAAAAGAAACAGATTACCTATAAAGGTAAGCCCATCAGAATCACAGCTGACTTCTCAACACAGACCATCAGATCAAGAAGAGGTTGGGGTGAAGTGTTACAAGCCCTGAAAGAAAATAACCTCCAGCCCAAATTGATGTACCCTGCAAAACTGTCACTAGAAGTTGATGGAGAAACAAGATGTTTCCAGGACAAAGAGGAACTGAGGGAGTTTGTGCCCACCAATCCAACCCTACAGAGAATACTGAAGGACATTCTAGAGAGAGAGAAAAAAAATACCAGGATTTTAGGAACAGTGGCAGAAAGACCTCAATGCATGGGGCAGGCAGTAGAATGAAGGAGAAAAGTAGAAAAATGAAGAAAAATAGCATAGCAAAAATGAGGCAGAGAAGGATGGCTAGAAACTCTAACACAGATGGCCTTGATACGCTATATTGTTAATAGTGCACCAGGATTTAAAACCCACATTACTCACACTACTCTGCTTAGATGTATTATATTCTGTTCCAGTCATTTTTACCTGTACTAGATTTCCGGGCACAGACAGTAATCCCGAAAATAACAGGATATAGTACGGTAATCATCCTTAATTTCCTATTAACTTAATCTAAAGCTCTGTAAAACCTACACTGTTTTACCATGACTGATTGTAATTGAATCTGGTTTGTTGGATCGCTGTTTTGTATTGGTAGATTTTATTCAAAGCTGTTATGATTGATAGTATCAAGTCTGAGAGTATAGGCAACTGCACTTAAGATGACAAGATCCACTAGAATATCCACTATGGTTTGATTATTTCCTGCCTTTGAAGTTTTATACTGTCTACAATATTTTATTTTTACTAATATTGTTATTTACTGCTTTACTCAATCATACTGCTATATTCAATAATGCCTGTTGATATAGACATTCTATTGAAGATAATAAGAAACAACACAGTAATCATTGTAGGTCACCTTGTACTGTGGTTTTATATGACTTTTTGGTTTCATGTTTTTATAGGAATTTGTTTTGTTTTGTCTTGCTAAGTTTTGTTTTTCCCTCTAATACAGAAAGAATAGAAATACATGTAGATATTCATGCATGCGTAGCTGTCTACACTCTCACTGTTTGACTATCTACTTTGTATGTTTTAATTTTGTAACTTGAGCAACTATTTCTAAGAGGACAATATATAATTTTAACCAGTGATTTCTTGTTTATCTTTTTTTTAAATTCTGTATTACCTCTACCCTTTACATGCTTCTGTTTCTCTTTAAATAAAATTTTTAAAAAATTTAAAAAATTTTAAAAAAGAAATGAAATGAAAGGCTTCATAGTTTTACTTTTTTGAAAATCTTGAACTTTAGGTGCATGGGAGTCCTTCCCCAACAACAAATGACCACGCCAACAATTTTTGACTGGTTTTGATTTAATGGCATTGCCTTTATTTTATTTTTTCAGAAATGCTGCAATTCTGTTTCACATTAACATTAGAATTGAACATTAAAACAATATAGAAAATAGTCTAACATTAAGAGGGCAGCATTTGCATGTATTATTTCCAAGATAATTGTGCAGAATTTAACTTTAAATCAGAATATGTGTACATGTGGTTCACTCAAACAAAATGTTTCTCAACATCTTAGTTTTTATTTTATTGTTTATTCTTCTCTAACATGTATTATAATCACTTCCCTTGGATATCAATTGGAGTTCAGGATTTTTGAGTGGGTTTTTGTGGTTAATTTTGTTTACTGCATCCTATATGTGCACCATATTGAATCTGATTATCATAATCATGGATTTTGGAGAATTACTGAGAGATAACAGAAAAAAGTGCAGGATTTAAAATTATATACACCAGGACTTATGTGTCAGTTCTGCCACTTGATACCTGTGTGGATTTGTTTGTTGTGTGGATTATTGAATATCTCTGTGTCTCAATTTTATTTTCTTTATTTAGGAGGAAAAAAAGCCTGGGTGGTTTGCTGTGACTAGTGAATTAATTCATCTACTTATGGTGCTGACTATATTGCTCAGTACTGAAAAATCACAGTATAAATGTAGCTATGAATATTGTAATCATTATTACTCTGTATGTTCTCAGATTGAATCCCTAAAAGAGAATTAAGCCTAAAGGAATATATATTTTATGAGGCTGCTGTAACAACTGTCAAATGCTTTTTAGAAAAAGTGGACCAATGCATAGTCTTACCATCTTAGAAAAGTGCTGTTTCTAGATCAGTGATGGAAAAGCTTTTAGAGACAGTGTCAATTGAAACCCAACACCCACTTATTTATTTCAAGGTGCCAACACTGCAACTAAGCCTCAATACTGATATTTTAGTTTTTAAAAAGCTTATAAATCAACACATTTTGTCTTAAAAGAAAAAATACAGTAACAGAGCCTTCAATGATACAAATAGCTTTTTATTGAAAGGTGAAAGTTTGCATTTGATATGTTTTTGAACAATTAATTTGATCTTTGCTGTTGTATCCATGCTAATAATTTGTCAAACCTTGGCTGGTCCAACTTGGTATGCATGGTGACAGAGGGCTCTGTGTACCAGCTGTATCATGCATGTCATAGATTTGCCACCACTGATCTGGAACATTCTTGAATTGCCAAATGGTGATCTAGAACAGAAAGGAAGTCCTACTTCTCCCTTTCCCTCTGACAGCCAGAAGGCAGTGTGAATAGACTGTCAACTGTCATGCCAGTTCCATACAGCAACTTAAGTCTGACCAGAAGCAACCATTCAGGCCAGTCATAGCTAAATGAATGGTCTGGTTGCCCCTTCTGGCTCATGGCTGCTGCAAACATTGCTACTTCCTGTCTAAGCAACAGCCATAAAACTGTGCCTGACAGGGAAAATCAGGAAGAAAAAGGCACATCGTCAATATTCTTGAAATCCCCAGACCCTGACTTACCAAGATCAAAATAGCCAGCCCTCCTGGGGAACATTAGTAAACTGTAGCAGACATGAGATCAGCTCCATAATTTTCCCAGAAATTATGGGAGATGTTAGTCAAATGGTTGCTTCTCATAAAGTTCAGTCCAGCTGCCACCGTGATAGCTGAGGCCGTCCTAGATACCTTGCAGCATCTCCCTCCAGGAGATATTTGCTGTGGCCATAGCAGGTTTGGGCATGGGCCAATCCCAGATAACTATCCTGCAACCACTCTAAATGTGTCCATAATGGAAAATCCAGATGACAATGTCTCCTGATCAATACTCTATAACCTTCAATCAGGTCCACAAAGCACAAGAAAGGGCACATGTACAGCCTATTCCTCTATGTAAGGAGTACTCACTCAGTCCTTTGAGAAGTCCTGGTGGGGTCCCTCCTGTACACCACACCCCTCTGCTACAGCATAGTTCCAAATACACCCTCATTCAAGTGGTCTACTGATAAC
The DNA here is from genome assembly GCA_004027455.1 of Hydrochoerus hydrochaeris. Lineage (NCBI taxonomy): Eukaryota > Metazoa > Chordata > Mammalia > Rodentia > Hydrochaeridae > Hydrochoerus > Hydrochoerus hydrochaeris. Next base: position 40,143 of record PVLA01006361.1, on the reverse strand, counting down.
ACATAATTCTTATCTTTAGTATTGTGGCCTCAATGCACCCAAAAAAGCTGTTAACAGTAGGGGTTACTAATCTTGAAGAGTCCCAGAGACCAGTGGTGATTAGTAATGTTGATAGTGCATGGAAGGAACTGGCCGTCGCTGACAGGGATCTGTGGTGACTACAGAGAGTGTGGTGAGGGAGAAGAAGCTCTAGATGCGTGCAAGAGCTCTAGATGCGTGCAAAGGAGGCTTCAGACCTTGGCTGCTGAGAAGCTGACGGTGATGCTAGGAGTTGCCAAGAGGCGCTGCACTAAAAGCTGTAACACTAGAGAATTCAAAACTGGACATTAAAAGAACAATAAGGAAACACTGCAACGACTATACACACTTCATTGACACAGTAAATTCTTTGAAAAACACAAACTATCACAATCCACTCAATATGAAATTATTTGAGTAGACTTACAACTGTTGAGGAAATTTCATTTAACTGCGTATTTCGAGTTGAGAAAATCAATCCTGCTGAGTAAGACTTCCACGGCATTCACCCTCCACGTTGCTCCCCAGAACAAAAGTTTTTAGTTTTCAGAAGAAAAATTTAGTTACAATATCATCTGCCTTCCCTGGCAGTTTAGAAAGAGATTTAGTAAGTCATGCTGTCCTGCTGCTTGGCTCTTGAGGGAACTTATGTTTCCTCTCTGACGAACCCAGGGTTGGAAAAGCCATTGCTGATGGGTGAATGCGGTATTCACCTTCAAGCCCTGGATCCTCAGCAGAGAAATTACCTAAATAAGTCAAAACCTTGACAGAAACAACCCAAAGACCAAAAGCAAGGTAAAGGAAGCAGAAAAGCAGGCCAAGAAGAAACCATTTCCAGACTATAAACATTAAAAAAAAATTCCGTATGGAGCTGTGATAAAAGAATTGTTTACTGCATCGATATAGTTACAGCTTTTATAACTATTTTATTACAGTATTTTTAAATCTTTTAAAAGCCACTTACTGTCCCTGGAATATAATGTATCACACCAGTCCTCAATAATGGAAGCCAATATTCTGAATTTTAGTCCAGTTAATTCCATTATTAGGACAGTAGCTATGAAAAAATTAAGCAAAAGGTTTTCTCAGCCACTTTGCAGATACATATTCTAATCACAAATCAAAAAGGAAATTGCTTTGACTGCTTAATATTTTGTTTTTGTAAATCAGGAACCACCTGCTTTGCATTAGTGAAAGATTTTTTTTTAACTCTAATTAAAAGAACAAACTTTGATTTTTATTGTTAAAGCAACCAACAGGCACATGTCTCCCATTAAGTCTCCCATTAAGTCACCTGAACAGCTGGAGTGGCTCTGTTTGTTGGTGCTCTTATCTCTAATTCTCAACACCTCGAAGTTTCAGCTTTCCTGTAATTGGCTTTCAGGGATTCTGGCCAGGCAGCCCCCTGTTGAATGAAATTAGAAAATGTACAATTTTTCAGATCATTGGGAAAATGTTGTAGTCTTGCTGTTTTCTCTCAGACATAGGCCACTGTGTTTCCATTTCCCTGTAGTTACTGGCTTCTTTGAGACTCCTGCAAGAAAAGATATTAGAATCAGACCAAAGGCTCCAACTAATTCCACAATGCTCCTATGGATTCAAGGGGGAAAAGTCTCATATATTACAAGCATCTTGTAAATTTGATAGTTCAATATCTCTCTCTCTCTCTCTCTCTCTCTCTCTCCTCTCTCTCTCTTCAGTTTTTTCAGACAGCGTGGTTCAGAGTAGTCTTGAGCTCACCATGTAGACTAGGCTGACCTTGAATTTGGGGCTACACTCCTGCCTCCAACTTGGGAGTACTGGGATTACAGGCACGTTCCCCCACACCCAGGCTTAATCTATGCAGTGAATTCTTGCCAAATAGATGGCTTCAGTGAAGGCATGATAAAGCAAAAACAAAACAAAACAAAAACCTCTTATGAGTCCTGGGAAATAATCATCTCCACAGCAAGAATGAAACAAGCTCACTTTTAATTTTCCATGTACCAGAAGTGACAGGTGACTTTCACTCATGTTCCTTGCTGAGTCGGGATACCCTACTTCGATTCAGACTGATTGGAAATTGTATACAATAGACATATGGCACATTGACATACTGTGAATAGCAATACTCTTTGACATACACACTGTGTTTGTTTCTTGGCATTTTTCCCTTATTAGGTAGAAAAGCCCCACCTCGCACCCAAACACCTAGAGACAGTGTAGTCATCAGAAGTGACCAGTGCCACGTGCCAATTGCAGCCATGTGATGGTTCCTGTGGCCACCACCAAGGAAGAGTTCCTTGTTTCTGTTCTCCTGATCCTTCTTGACTGCTTGATCTTCCTGACCAACAGATTATCTGTGGAGAAAAGTTTAAAATGAGAAAGAATTGCTTTTAGCTCTTGAGGTTCACTTTGGATGGCTGATGAAGGCTTGTGAGCTGTGTTCGCCCTGCCCGTCTACTTCTTAGGGTCATCCTCACCATCCCCACAACCCATGGGTCCAGCTGGGCTGTACTTTACCTACAACCTAAGGTTCCTTGTTCAGAAGGGAAGCCAGTGGCATGAGAATGGGAGCACATGAAAGAAAACAGATAAAAGTAAATAAAGAAAAAAGCAGTGCTTAAGAGATGTCCTGCTGAGAAATAAGAAAAACATCTCTTCTGTGCCTAATTTTGAACACTAACTCAGTCCTCTTTTAATCTTCCCAGTTCTTCCATTTCCCTTTTCTCTTTTGTCTCCCCTCCTTTTCTTTCCAGTTAAGTAAATATATACATTTATTAATTAACTGTTTCCTCTGGTAGCTAAGGAAAAATAAAACTCAAATAGTAAGCCATAGGAATTGGGTAAAACTGAGAAATTTGGAAAAGTGATCTGATGAAGCTGGTTACACATTCACCAGCAAATGCATGTATTTTTGCAATCTCACAAGACATTTTCACAAAGGTGTAAGAATAATCTAAGGGACTTTGGGAAGAGGAAGAAAAATTTTTCCACTGGCTTCCTCCTATACCCTTCTACCATTGGTCTGAGTTACAATTTTCACTCTTTTGAGTTGACTCGCCCAAACTAGAAGAAACAGACATAAATGCCCCATCCCACCGGTGCTCTTCATCAGTAGAAACTGGGTTGGTACTTGGGGTGGCAACCTGGCTGTAGATTTCAGGAAAAATAAAAACTATTTCTTAGGCCTCTCTAGATAAAACAAAACAAAAACACTGGGCAAATGTGCACATATACGATTAGCATAAACTAAACCTGTCCCTACTGGTAACCCAAATCTCTGGCAGGCTACATGTCTTACAATGTGAAAGTGGCTGAATTGGAGCATGAACCTTATGTATATTGATGATATCATTGCATTTTTCCATAGATGGTTCTTTTTAAATGCATTTCTGTCGGTAGGTATTTAAATTTCCATTAGGAGTCAAGCATAGTGCATGCCTGTACTTCCAGTACTCAGGAGGCTGAGGCAGGAGGATTGTTAGGAGTTTTTAGGACTATATATTGAATTCAAGGTAAGCCTGAACTGCATAGGGATGCTCTGCCTCAAAAAACCATAAAAAGACATTATAATAGATTTTCATCATAAGGGAAACGTCAAAAAAATTTAAAAAGGAGAAAATAGAACTGAAGCTCTACTAACTACAAATAACTATTAAATGCACACATGAGCACATGTACTCTTATCTATGGGAAACACTGTTTTCTGAGCTCTGCTTGTTTATGGAAGTATTTCTCATCTTCATTAATTAGCAATGTTTTTTCAGGCACACAATTAAAATTTAATTTAAGTAATCACACTCATTTACTTTTATTTGCCCAATGAATTACCATGGTTTCTTTTTAAGTGAGTTCTAATGCTAAAATAATTAAGTTAATAAATGAATGTAACATTTAAAAATCTGTTAAGACTAGAAATAAATATACCATGAACAGAAATGCTGTTATTTGCTCACTGAAGTCTTGTGTGTGGGTGACTGGCATTTTAAACTGAATATAAAATTTCTGTTAATTAAACAACATAGGGTTCTGAGCAATGGGAAGACACCTAGAGTTTATCTCTAATTTCCTGTCTTTCAACTTCTGATTATAGTATTGATATAGCAATGGGATCCAATTTGAGTGCAAAGCACAGTGTACATGAAGACAGCTGTGGAAGCCTCTGAGCACTCTCTGACCAAGGGTTGGGGATGCGGTGACATGGTGACCAGGACATGGTGACTACCAAGATGCAACTCAATATGAGACTTCAAAGGAGACTAAGACTTGGTTTAGAGCAACTACTTCAGAAGTCCTTTCCTAAGGATCAAAGTTGCACTGGAGAAGCAGTTTATTAATTTAGAGAAAATCTCTTCTGGTCGGACTAACAACGTGCTAGAGTCCAAAGGCTTCAGGTCGCCCAGGACTTTAACAGTGGCCAAGAAGCAGTGCTCCTCAACTTCCGTTTTCGCTCAACCACCCTGGGGAGGTGCCGCCCTGTTCCTGAGTGACCTTTACTCATTCTAATAATGGCCAAGATGAGATATTCTCTCCTAGGCCTTTTCTCCCTATCACCAGAAAGATTTTGCTTTTACCTGTTAATTCTTTATATTCCTAGGCCATTTAAGAGAATTCTGTGTTTTCCAGCCTACTTCTAGTGCTTTTATAATAATAATTTTTTAAAAAGACTCTAAAACTGGCTACATTGAGAGGGTAGAAGAATAATGTGTACCATAATATAGAACTGTTTTCTCCTCTTTTACTTCTCTTAGCATAATTGAGAACTTCAAAGACACCAGTTGTTAATAATGACTGCCAATAGTATGAGTTCCATTCAAATGCGATTTGCATACAGAAATGCAAATAAGTATGCTAAAGTCTAGGTGTCAGTCTTTCATTAATTTGTCCTATGAATGGAAAGCATACTCAATATCTTAGAGATCTGCAAACCTATAAAATTTCTCCTGTTCTGGATAAGTTTCCTGAAGAGAGTTTAATTCTTTAAATATTTGTCAAGGAAAAAAATGTACCATTGTGTTGGGAGCCATTGAAGATGAATACATGTGCAGGGCTGTAGCCTGGCCAGAGCACGGCTGAACTGAGGACAAAGAGAAGCCTCAAAGGGCCAGATAGGCCACAGCTGAGGACACCTGGCTCCAACCCAATTAACAAGACAGTGATTGTAGCTGCAGGCATTTCACTCCTGTAGTGATAGTCAACTGGAGAATTTCTCCTAAGATAGATCTCCTAAGTTAACATAGGCTGTTACCTGGAAAAGTCCTTGAACCACTCCCAAGGTCCAGCTCAGGTTTCCTGCATTTTCCACTCTAACCCCTTCCTTGTTTGAAAACTAAATAAATACAGGCCACCCAGAGACATTCCTTGTCTTAGCCCCCAGTGTCTTGAACTCTGCAAGAGGGTTTTGATCCTCCTGGAGCCTTAAAATCATATCACTTGTCTCATTTATTTTAAGCCTTTGCCATACACTCATTTAGGAGATTGGGGATCTTGGTCAGGTCCCCCATACCACTAGTCATGAAAGAGATAAGGAAGACTCTGCTCAAGACTATTATAATAGCAGAGAGAGATTGAATTGAATCTATGAAACAAAAGACTAGAGAGTAAACTGTTGAGTTGGAAAAATACTAAAGGATGGTAAAGAAGTAGTTGTCCATGAGATTAGAATGCCTGTTTTTGCTGGTGATGATCAAAATTAGGGTCCTACACTCCCATTGGACTGCCTAACACAATGATGAGAGTCTAAGCCATGACCCCAAATCCACTTATTTATCACAAAGTTCTAACTCTAAAAACCTGAATGCTGAGATTTTAGTTTAGAAAAGAAAACTTACGCTCTTGGTTTATGTGCTGACAGAGAGGGCTCTGCATGCTCACTGTGATCTGTGCCCATAGATTGGCCACCACTGGCCTGGGAGACGGACCTATGTTTCTTGATTGCACTGCAGAGGAATGACTCCATGTTCTTGAGAAAGACGTCCATCGATTATATATTGACAAGCAGCTGGAAGATTTACATCTCAAAGGAACAGAGAAAATATTTACAATCCCCAAGTTTTCTGAAATCACGGAGGCCAGTGAAAAATGGCACATTTTTCAGGAGATGCTTAAGGTACTTGGTAGCCAGAGGCAGTGGGATTATCTCATTCTCCTTTGGTTTTAATTTGTTTTGCTTTTCAGTTTTTGGTTGAGGTTTGTGCCTATTTGTGCACTGGGGCTGCAGACTTATCTTGTGGCCCAAAGTAGGTCAAAAGCAAAAATAAATAAGAGAAAAAAATGAAGCCTGAAGAGTGAACATCAAGTTGCTCTGTGGGTCCCCAAAGTTTCTTAACAGAAACCTGTCACTTTTAAAGTCTTGTGCAATTTGTCTCCTCTCTCTTTTCCAGAATATGAAGAGTCATGGACAAGAGGACCTGGGTGAGACATGACTACTCTGCCTCATGGAGAACCAGATGTTTTTACACTTAATCTCTCATCATTCAGTGGAGTAAATGCAATTCTGGATTCTAAACAAAAGTAATCTCAGAACTCAGGAAGCTAAGGCAGGAGGATCACTGCAAATTGCAGGTCAGCCTGGACTATAGAGTGAGTTTAAGGCCAGATAGGGCAACACTATCTCAAAAATATCATATATATACCCCTTGACTGTATGAAATTGCAGGTGGATTTTGATATAAAATACCATGTTCTATAAGAATAAATAATTGAGTGTGATATGTGATTTGTTATTTAAGAATGTGTAGGTGAAAGGAGAAAAATGGAATCAGGAATTATAGTTGTTATATTGATTGCTATAATGATCCAAGAAGAGGAAAAAAATGTAATCATCACTTCCTCTTGAAACTTACTTCCATTTAAAACTTGTTATGAGATTCTGGGAAGATGGCAGAAGAGTAAGCAGCAGAATAAAAAGCCTCTTTGAGAGAAACAGCCCAGATTCTGGAATATAACATTCTGGAGAAGACCAGAAGGAAAGAAATGGGTCCCCTCAACCCAGGAAGAAACTAAAGTGAGAATCGAAGCCCACAGAGAGAATAAAAAGAAGAAAAGAAAAACTTAAACAGAAGGCAGTAGCCAGACACGCTCTCACTGGAGCCGGTCCCACTGTGCAAGAAGCACCACTGGAATCTGGAGATGCACGGTCACAGTGAAGCTGTTTGCAAACCTGAAGGTGCCAGTGGTAAGACACGGTGGTGGAGGGGGGCAGCAGACTGGAGAACTGCACTGGCTGGTGGTGAATGTAGGGGACTCAGTCCTCCCTCAGGAGGGGGCGACTGGCCGGGTGACATTTTGGAGTTGGGCAGGATAAGCCTGGAACCAGAACTGCAGCTGGCTTCATTCAGCCACTCCTAGTGCAGAGAAGATTGGTAAGAACTGCCTGGACTGAGTCCTGCCCCTGTGCGTGTGATCTAACAGCCAAGAACGAGGTCTCCCTGAAGCTATCCCTAACTGACCCTGTCCGCACAGCACACACTAACGTGGTGAAGACTCCCATTGGTGAGCCAGCTCGGAAGGGAGGGGCCAGCCTGACCTACCCCTGCTTATACTCCAGTAGTCACCAGCAGATTGGAGAAAGCAGCAAAAAGCAGAAATCCTTAGCTAGCATGCTTCACAGTAATTATAACCAATACAGTAAGTGCCAGGGATCCCACTATCCAGTGGTCTGGAAGAAACCAGGAACATGACAAGAGGAAGAAACAAAAGGCAGTCTCTGGCCTCCACAAGCAGTATTGGGAAAGGAGAGGTAAACCCAGAAGAGATCAGGAGTCACACACCTGCAGTTTCTGAAGCAACAGCAACTGACATAAAGAAACAACTTCATGAAACTAAAAAGAACTTAAAACAGAAATACTAATACAAGTAAAGGAAGACATAAGAAAAATAATAAAAGAGATGCTAAGCACCTCTAAAGAAGTCACAGATGGAAGAATAGAGAAGCATAGAAAAAGGAGAGAAACCTTTGATGAAGAATATAAGAAAGATTTAGAATATATGAAATAGATTTAAAGAGATTATTGGGAAATTAAAAACTTCTTTGAAGGCAGGTAAAAATGCTTAAAAGAAACTAAAGATAGACTATCAAACCTTGAAGAAAGGTTTGCAACTTGCAATCATGAAAGGAAAGATCTCTTAAAAATAACAAGGAATCAGAAAGTAACAATACAAAGGCTAGAAGATGACAAGAGGATCTATAACTTAAGAATAAAAAATGGGAGTAAAGAAACAGTGGTAAGCACAAATGAAATACAAATTTATTTATTTACAGAAATAATTAATGAAAACTTCCCAAGCATAGGAAAAAGAAATGATATTCAGATATATGAGCATACAGAACTCCAGCCAGCTATAACCAAAACAGATCTACACCCAGACATATAATAATCAAGATCCCAGAAATTCAACACAAGAATGGATTATTAAAAGCTGTCAGAGAAAAGAAACAGATCACCTATAAAGGAAAACCCATCAGAATCACAACAAACTTCTCAACATGAACAATCAAATCAAGAAGAACTTGGAGAGAAGTATTCCAAGCCCTGAAAGAAAATAACCTCCAACCCAGACTGATGTACCCTGCAAAACTATCTCTCAAAATTAATAGAGAAACAAGATGCTTCCATGACAAAGAGGAACTGGGGAAGTTCATGACCACCAAACCAACCCTACAAAAAATACTGAAGAACATCCTAGAGAGAGAAAAAAGACCATGGCTTCAGGAACAGTGGCAAGGGGCTCACTGAACAGGGTGGACATTGGGATGAAGGGGGAAAGTAGACAAACAACTACAGAAAAATAGCATGGCAGAGATGAGGCAGAGAAGGTTGACCATAATTGCTAACATGGATGGCCTTGATACACTAATAAAAAGAAACACAGGCAGGGTGGATCAGGAGATAGGGTCCATCAAGATGCTCTATATAAGAAATATATTTAACCTAAAAGAGGGTTTATGGACTGAAAGTCAAAGATCAGAAAATAATGCTCTATGTAACAGGGAACCAGAAATAGTGGGAGTAGCTTGCCCAGCAGCTACAGATTGGTTGGAAAGACATAACACTTTTTTACAATGGAGAACTGCTCAGCTATAAAGAAAGATAACCTTGAGATTCTTGTAGGTAAATGGATACAACTTGAGACCAAGCTCAGGGGTAAAAAGGTTCAGAATCACTTAGGTAAATAGTGGGTTGCCTCCCTATTTAAAAACTAAAGGAGTTAACGGGATACAAAATGTACAATGCACCCTGTGAAAGTAAAAGGGGAGGAATTGTCTAAAAAGGGAAGGCAGTGGCCATTGTTAATCTTTTATTATGATTTGAAACCGATATTGTTTTCATCACTCTGTTTAGTTTGGTTATATCCTGTTCCAGATTGTCTACTTGTACTAGATTTGATGGCATGGACAGCTATTCCAAAGATAGCAGGATATACTATGGTAACCATTTTTTATTTCCTATTAACTTAACTTGAAGCCCTGTATTGCTTTCACTGTCTTGTTTTGACTGATTTCATTTGAATCTGTTTTGTTTAATCACTCTCTTATTTTGACTGATTCTATTAGAATCTGTTGTGTTTGATAGTATCACGTCTGATGGTATAGGCAACTACTTTGAAGACAATAAGATTCACTATGATACCCATTCTGGTTTGACTATTCTTTTGAAGTCCTGTAATTTCTCTATTGTTTTGTTTTTATTGATTTTTTTCTGTACTGTTATGTTCAATTTTATTATGCCTGATGATATAGGCAATTCTGTTGAAGATAACAAGAGACATCATGGTAACTATTGTTGATCACCTTGAATTTCGGTTTTAAGTCATGTACTATGTCCACCTTTTTGTTTTGACTGACCCCATTTTGTTTTCTCTCATTTGGTTTTATTCTCTTCAAAATTAAAAAATTAAAAATAAAACTCGTTATGAAATAAAAAATAGAAAAATAAACATTTTCAATATTTTTCTTCAGGCCTGGTACAGTGTGTGTTCTTTAATTATTGATTCCCTTTATGTTTAAGTATATTGTTCAGCATGTGTAAAGTACTCTGTGTAAAGTAGAAAGAATGTATCTTCTCATCATAGCATTGTGTGGCAATCAGTTCTAAGTTCTTCATAGACCTATTATACATTTCTAAATTGGAAATAAAGTACAGAAATCCAAGTGGGATTATTCTGTAATAAAACCAACATATCATATCACTGAAAAACAAGAATGAAACTGGTTTCACTATGCAATTATTAGACAAAAGTCCTTAACTATAATTACTATAAAACTATGTATCAAATATTCCAATAAAATTGGAAATTGGAAAAAATTTTAAATGTATCTTTTAAACTCCAAGTGAAAAATGTGATTGATTCTTAGTTTTTAGGTGAAATAAAAGCTATATGCATTACCAAAATACACTGATGTGTATTCAATGAATATTATTCGTGTTTAGGAGAAGGGTGATGTGTTGTAAGCAAAGTTATTAAACAATGAGGTTTAAATGCATCCTATGTTTTAAAGCACTTTAAAAGAATGGGATATAGTGAAATAACAAATAAAATGCAACTTTCAATTGTTTGTTACCTACTTGGGTATTCTCTAGTAAATTGTATATATGGCTGAAATTAATGTTTTTAACAAATGAAGACAACAACAAAAATCATATATTTTCATGTCTTATTATAAACTCTGCTATAAAATTAAAATTTCAAGAAGTTACACTCTCACAATGTCACAGTTTGTGACATTAGCGTAATTTTTAATGAATAAATTGATAAAGATATAAAGAAAGAGAGTCAGTGCTAAATCAGGTTCAGATAGATAAGTCCTATAGGGTCTGTTTCATTTGTAAAATACTACAAAGTTGATCTCATAAAAGTTAAAGTAAAATAGTGGCTTTCTTAGTAGGTATGGGGGAATAGGGGACAGGGTGCTTGGGAAAAGTTTGAGTGATGGGTACTAAATTATAGTTTGACTCGAGAAAGAAAGTCTGATGTGCTAATGTAAATCACTTATTAGTAAGGTGACTATAGAAAATGATAAAGTGCTGTGTGAGGTATAATAAAAAATGTGGTGTATGCTTAAAATTAAAGAAATCATAGCAGTAAGAGTCACATTGCCCTCAAAGTCCTCTTCCTCACTTTAAACACACTTTTCTCTCTGTGTTTGCCACTGGCTGAAGCAGTTCTGGAAGTCTTCTTTCATCTCTTTATTTGCACTCTTGTGGCTACCTTGATATCCTAAGTTGATTTGAAATATTCAGCTTTCATAGTCATTTTAATCTTGAGGATGACTCTGAAGTCACTTGGTACCTAATCCAATGTTGAGATTGTTAAGTGGATGCCTTCACAGTTTTACTAGCCTACCTGTTCTCAGCTGCAGCATTCACCATATTTTTGATTCCACAAGGACATTCATTAAAGCAGACTTCTAGAACTGCTTCAGAAAGGTCCAGGAGGATATGCGTGTTCGAAGTGAAGGGGAGTATTTTAAGGCAATTAATGGCCTTGTGTCCTATACTATGGTAAATTTTTTATGGAAACATTCACTCTACCTTTTGAGTCCATACTGTATATCTTAAAAGACTTCAGAGTTTTTTGAACCTTTAAAAAAAATATGATACATGTTTAAGGAAAAAGATAGGTTTTAGCTCATGGAAACTCTATACAATCTGTAGAGGTATTGAAACATCAGGTAGTGTGCCGTTAGTATGTACCATCAGGAGTCCCCAAATGGAGGTGTGAAGAGTGTCAGCAGCTCGGCTTTGCCAGGACCAAGAGTCTACAGTGTGGAAAACAATAATTTGGGGAGGAACCAAAGTGAGTGGAGGTTGCCCAGGAACCACAGGGAGCTGGCAGGGGGATAGAAAATAGGATTAACTGATACAGAAGAAACAGATCACACCACTGCGAAGAGGCTGCCCGATGCCATTGATGCCAGCTGGCTAGACACCAGCTGGGAGGCAAAGTGAAAATAGCATTTTCACTCACGGAGACCTGGAGAACTACACTGAGACTGAAAGAATCAACAGCAAGGAAGAAGTGGGACACTGCTTCCAGAGTGGCCTGCTATGGTCAACAGCTGTTGAGTGACCTCAGTGCAGCATTCACAGTCGCAATCATGGAACGAGAGATGTCAGGGATGCCACCGCAGAGAAGTACTGAGCTGCCAAGTTCCCAGAGTGCCTGAGGGAAGGACAGTCACAGGACACTGCCCGCAGATGGAAAGCAGCCCAGGAGGAATCCTGCTGAGACAGAGGTGGTGAACACAGGTCTGGCTCCTGCAGTCAAAGGCCACCTTCAGCCTGAGTGGCACAGGACTGGATGTTCACATTTGTGCTATGTTCTCGCTGTAAGCTGGTCTCTACATCCAGCGCCATGCGGGGATGGACAGTCACCTTCGACTTCCTGTGCCAGCAGAGACACATCCTGGCCAGAGCTCTACTCTCTAATCCTAGGGTGAAGAAAAAAAGCCATGTGTCCAAAACAAAGGAAAACTTTCTTTTATTATATTATTTCACTGTATTATCTTTCCATTATTAATTTTTATTTTTTATTTGTAAGGGGGGTTGTTGCTGTTTTCCTCCTTCTGTACAATTTCCCCCACACTTTCATTCCATTACTGAACCCTTTTTTATTTTATCAGTGCATCTGTTTGTGTGTGTGTGGTTCTCCTCCTCTAGCCTTTTCCTCCCAGTATAGTTTACAGAGAGTAAGGGAATTCTCCCTTGTCCCTCTGTATCTTTTCTGCTCATTTCTGTATTTCTTTGCCTCACTTCTTTCTCCTGTGTCTTATTTATTCTCAGTCTTTTTCTTTTTCTCTTCTCTCTCCTTTTTTATTTATTTCCCTTTAGCTCTTTCACTAATGTTCAGATTGGTCATAAAGTCTCTTCCCATCCCCATTTCTCACTACTATTTTATACCTATTTTCCTTGTTATCCTCTTCTAAATACATAAAGTAACTTTACCATCCTCTGCTCCTTCTATTTCCTCCTTCCCATACCATAGAATAGAGGACTTGAAAAACTGCATTTTCATTTTTTTCTTCTCTTTCCCCATTGGCATTACCTGATCCACAAGTAGCAGAAACCTATGAAAACTTCATAAGAAAATAGATGAATTCAAACAGGAAGTGAGCCAAAAGTTCACAATTTCATTTGAAATTTGTGAATTTGGGGAAAATAGGTTAAAAAAAAACTGGATGAGATAGCCAAAACAGTTCAAAATCTGAGTGACATATTCAATAAGGATATGAAATCATCAAAAAGTTGTCAGACAGAAGTATCTGAAATAAAAAACTGCATAGAATTCAAACATTTCAAAGATGACCAATGTGAATGCGGTATTTCTGAAAGAATTCCAAAAGAATAAGAAGAAGGAGCAAGAGAAGACTGTCCAGCAGCTATGATGTGACAATGAGAAGACCAATCTTAGGCTAGTTGGGGTGAGAGAAGAACTAGAAGCTAGCACTGCAGGATCCACTAATGTGCTTACAGAAATCATGGCGGGATCAGGTAATTTTCCCAAATACAAAAGAGTTTATCTGGGCTGAGGGTTTAGCTTAGTTTAGCTTAGTGGCTTAAGCATCTGCCTGGCAAGTGTGAGTTCAATCCCTGGTATTAAAAAAAAATTATATGTATATATATATGAATTTATTCTGTATTGCTTTCATTGTTTTATTTTGATTGTTTTACTCTGTCTTCTTTTGTTTGATTTTATTATGTCTGATAGTATGGGCAACTATTGTGAAGATAACAAGAGACATTATGGTAGCCATTGTTGACTTCCTATTACCTTGCTTTGAAGTCCTTGGTCACTTTCACTGTTTTGTTTTGATTAGCTTTATTCTGTTGTGCTTTGTTAGGTTTTATCCTGTTTAAAATAAAAAAAAGTGGAAGGAAAAGATGGCGGATTGATAGACAACAGGATACAGAGCCTCCACTGAGAGAGACAACACATGCCGTAATAAAATGCCCAGGAGAGGTCCAGACAGAGGGAGATGGATCCTCTTGACCTAGGAAGAAGCTAAAGGCAAAAGAGCTGGTCAAACACGTAGTCCCAGGGTGCATTGGAGAAGCTGAGATTAGTGGCCACAGTGCTCTCCAGCTGCCTGAATTCATGCTGCCACTGCAACTGGCCGGAGCAGCCCAAGCTCACACAGCCGTGACCTGCTGCAACTGGCCAGGGCAGCCCGAAACCACTAGAACACCCCAAACTGCACTGCTGCAACTAACCGGTCTCACTGAAGACTGAGGTTGGCAAGCCCAAAGGAGAACAGAGCTGACAAGGGACCTCCATTAAACCGCAGTGAATGCTGGGAATAAGACCCTTCCACACGGGAAGGGCACAACCAAATGGACGACATGTTGGAATGGGGCAGGAGGAGCCTGAAGTAGGAATGACAGTGACTTCAGTTGGATGCTCCCTGTCCAGAGCAGATTGGTGGGATCTGCTTGGCCTGGGTCACACCCCGGGTTGGGACCCAATAAGCCATCCCAAACCAATTCCCTACACCAAGCACACACTAACCTGGTGAAGGCCCCTGAAGTTTGACTGGCCCAGAGGGGAGGGGCCGGCATATGCAGACCCTGCTTACACCTCAGTGACAAGAGCAAACAGGAGAGGGCAGAAATCCCTCTCCAGCATGCTTCAGAAGAACCATAACCAACAAGGAAATGGGCTGAGACCTCCACTATACACCTGTAAGGAATAAATCAAAAACATGAAAAAAGAAAGAAACAAGAAAAAGCCGCCAACCCAAAACCCTGAGAACATTGATCCAGGAGAGGGAAATACAAAAGAGACTGAGGGCAGCAAACATGCAACATCAGATACGGTGTCAATGGACATTAAGAGATACCTTTGGGACCTTGTGGACAAGCTCAAAGCTGAAATATTAAATCAGATAAAGCAAGATATAAGATTAATAAAAGAAATGCTAAGCATCTCTCAATAAGACATAGATGGAAGAAAGAAGGAACACAAAAAAAGGAGAGAAACATTTGATAAAGAACATGAAGAAAACTTAGAATACATGAAGCAGATTCAAAGAGATTACCAGGAAATTAAAAACTCCATTGAAAGTTGGCAAAACTGCTTAGAAGAAACTAAGGATAGACTATAAAAACTTGAAGACAAGATTGCAATGTGTGATCATGAAAGGAAAGATCTGTTAAAAATAACAAGGAAACAGGCAGCAACAATACAAAGGCTAGAAGACCACAAGAGAATCTGTAAGAATAAAAAACGTGAGTGAAGAAGAAGGAATATAAACAGGCAAATTACAAAGGCTATTCATGGAAATAATTAAGGAAAACTTCCCAAGCATAGGAAAAGAAAATGATATTTGATATATGAGGCATACAGAACCCCAGCCACCTACAACCAAAACAGAGCTACACCCAGACATATAATAATCAAGATACCAGAAATTCAATATAAAAACAGAATATTAAAAGCTATCAGAGAAAAGAAACAGATAACATATAAAGGAAAACCCAGCAAAGGTCACAACAGACTTCTCGACACAGACCATCAGATCAAGAAGAGCTTGGAGTAAAGTATTCCAAGCCCTGAAAGAAAATAACCTCCAGCCCAGATTGATGTACCCTGCAAAACTGTCACTAGAAATTATAGAGAAACAAGATGCTTCCATGACAAAGAGGAACTGGGAGAGTTTGTGACCACCAATCCAACCCTACAGAGAATACTGAAGGACATTCTAGAGAGAGAGAAAAAAATACCAGGATTTCAGGAACAGTGGCAGAAAGGCCTCAATGAATAGGGCAGGCAGTAAAATGAAGGAGAAAAGTAGACAAACAATGGTAGAAAAATAGCATAGCAGAAATGAGGCAGAGAAGGTTGGCTATAATTTCTAACATAGATGGCCTTGATACACTTAAAAAAAAAAAGAAATACTGGCAGAGTAGATCAGGAGGTAGGATCTATCAAGATGCTCTGTATAGGAAATATAATCATCCTAAGAGAGGGTTTATGGACTGAAAATCAAATATGAGAAAACAATGCTCTATGTGACAGGGAGCCAGAGAGAAATAGGGGCAACTCGACCAACACCTGCAGATAGGATGAAAGACAGGATACTTATGTGCAGTAGAGAACTACTCAATAATAATGATTATTGAGGAATGAAGGAAACCTTAGGTTTTTGTAGGTAAAGGAATACAACTTGAGATCAAGTTCAGGACTGAGAAGGTTTGGAACCACTTAGATAAAAAGCAGCCTGCTCCCCACCCCCAATCTAAAAACTAAGGGAGTTGGTGGGACCCAAAATGCACAGCACCCTGTGGGAGTGAAAGGGGAGGAATAGTTTAAAAAAAGAAGGCAGAGGATATTGTTAATAGTGTATCAGGATTTAAAACCCACATTACTCATATCACTCTGCTTAGATGGATTATATTCTGTTCCAGTCTGTCTACTTGTACTAGATTTGAGGGCACAGACAGTTATCCTGAAAATAGCAGGATACAGTATGGTAATCATCCTTAATTTCCTATTAACTTAATCTAAAGCTCTGTATAACTTACACTGTTTTACCATGACTGATATTAATTGAATCTGGTTTGTTAGATTGTTGTTTTGTATTGACAGATTTTATTCAAAGCTGTTATGATTGATAGTATCAAGTCTGAGAGTATAGGCAACTGCACTGAAGATGACAAGATTCACTAGCATACCTACTCTGGTTTGATTATTACCTGCCTTTGAAGTTTTACATTGTCTGCAATGTTTTGTTTTTACTAATATTGTTGTGTACCACTATATTCAATTATACTCCAGTATTCAAATATGTGTGATGATATAGATAATTCTATTGAAGATAACAATAGACAACATAGTAACCATTGTATATCACCTTGTACTGTGGTTTTATATGACTTTTTGGTTTTATGTTTTTATAAGAATTTGTTTTGTTTTATCTTGCTATGTTGTGTTTTTCCTCTAACACAGAAAGGATAGAAATACATTTAAAGACTAATGCATGCATAGCTGTTTACAGTCTCATTGTTTGAATGTCTACTTTGTATGCTTTCATTTTGTAACTTGAGCAACTATTTGTAAGAGGACAACATGTAATTTATCAACTAGTGATTTGTTTCTGTTTATCTTTTTTAAAAATTCTGTATTATTTCTACCCTTTTTCTGTTTTTTCCCTCTTAAAATAAAATAAAATAATAAAATAATGGAAAAAACAATTTAAAATACAAATAAACTGAGGAACTATACACCGCCCTGGGACCTTGGCCTGTATTGCTGCATGCTCCCTGATCGACCCATGCTGGCCCTGGGGAATGTGTTATGCCCTGGGACCTTGACCCATGGAGCTGAACGCTTTCTACAGGACTCCAGCTGCCACTGAGGAACCCTACGCTGCCCCGGGACCTTGGCCAATGCCCAGCAGACTCCCGGACCCAGGACATCTTCAGGCCCCTTGGGAACACTCCCTATCTCCTGGATCTAATACTGCTGTTGATCTTCAGCGCCCACCTTTTTCCCAGAACCTTGGACTACAGTACGTGTATCTCTGTCTGTCAGGTTAGTCAGGGTTCAAATGTAAACTAATTAAATGTCTTTGTAGCAGCCTAATAATGTGCTTTTTTGAGGGTAGAGGTTGAGTTAGTTTAAGCCTAAGCCAAACACAAACTGTTATGATTATGCCAGAAAGATTTTATCCATAGCAATCAATCTTAAGGGCTTTGTATCTTTAAACTGGCTTTTTTCATTGTTAAAATTCTTCATCTCTTCTAGCTGTCAGTTGAATGCCTCAGCTCTAAGTCACTTTTCAGAACTTCTCTGCAATAATGGGCTCTTCAAGTAGTTCTCCTTTACAGTAAACAGTCTATGCAGTGATACAGGAAACACTGCAGGAGAACGTGTGCTGTTTGTTCTGGTTACAGGGAGCTGGGGTTTATTATTTCTTGCTTCTGTGTGTAGCAATAGTGGATATATATGTGTGAACCTGCAGTAGGAGTCCAGCCAGAACACCAGATGTGTGCAGTCCTTCAGTGACTGCATAGCCCAGATAGGCGACTTTGTTTGACTTACAAACCAGGGACATCGCACAACAGTGTTAAAATTCCATTTACATATCTGCCCAGAAGTCACTGCTCACCTGTAACTGGGACATTTTCTTCCTGCACTTCCAATAACTGGACCAGTTCTGTCCCAGGCATTTTTTAACCCAAAGAAGTTAACATCAAGACTCTTCATCATGATTTACTCTACAGACAATAATTGTTTCTGTTTTCATACCAGTTTTTCAAGCTACAATTGAACAGGATTGACCAATTAAAATCCCCAAATATAAATATTTAGTTTTTAAATGAGAACTGCTTTTCATAGCTACTGAAAAGCTTGATGTTCTTTCAAGACCATTCTATATCTTACTTCTAAATAATATTACTACTATAAAGTGACAAAAAGAACAAGTGCTCTGTATTGTAATTTGTGTCTACATAATTCTGTTTGAATAATTAAAGGTATATCTCTTTAATATAAACCATTATTTTAATTCACTCTGTGAAGTCAATATGGTCATTTTGATACATCATAAAAAGAATGAGCAATATACAGGAGAGAAGATGAAGAGGAATAAAAATAATCAAAATAAGTAATACCAATTTTCCAATATGAGTGTAATTATTGTGTATCACACATACACTAATCTAAAAAGAATAATTCTTGTAATAATTCTATGTAATTGACATATATTGATTCTTTTATATTCAAGATCTATTTAAAGAGAATATTACATGGTTTCCTTTTGCACATAAAACATTTTATGGGTTTTTGACATGTATCTTTTATTAATCAGGAGGTAGAAATGTAGAATAATTTAATCACGTTACATCTAATATAAATAATTACTAACCATGAAAGGATATGTTATGGTTTGCATCTGGATGTCCCCCTAAAGGTTTATGTGCTCATGGAGGAGGGCTTTTGAAGGCAGCTGAATCTAGTGTTTGCGATTGGTTTATTGTCTAGTGCTGGGATTGGCAATATGAGTACTGCACCCACCATGGAGCAGGTAGTTTTCATACAATATAAGAGGGGAAAGAGGTTTGCTTCTCTCTCTTTGGTTGTTTTTGCTGTTTTCCAAAGTCATGAGCTATTGCCCCCTGCCATGTGCCACCCTGCCTTGGAGCCAGAAGATTATGAACAGAAACCTCTACAAACTGCACACTAAATGAATCTTTCCTCCTTTAACATTGAGTGTTGGTTATTTTGTCTCAACTGTGAGAAAAGTAACAAGACAGATATCTACTTGTTATGCAATACAATTTGACTGACTCAGGAGTCCCTTTTAAAAAACCGGCTACTGTTTCAAACCACAGTTTCCAGTGAGCCCTACAACCACTTATTTCTTTTTTTTCTTAACCCTTATTTCAGTCAGCTCTTACCCTTACTAGCTAAGTAAACTTCAGAGTTTTCTTTTCTAAAGTGTCTTGAGAAGGATACAGAGATAGATGACCTCTCAGGACCCCATATCTACATCTAAACAAGAGCTAATCAAAGCCTATTGACTGCCTGGATGACAACTGTCCTCTGAAGATGGAATTAAAACATCTTCTACCCTTCACACAGACAGTTGTCTCAGTTCTGATCCCTTCATGAGTGTTTTTCATTAAAATTCATGTTTTTCTTTGTGCAACACACCTAAAATTTTAGTCTTCTAAATGCAAGTTAGTAAGATTAAATGCCAAAATAAAAATTATATGGAAAATTTGTAATAAATTCCAAATTTTCCCAAATGCTATTACTCACCTACCCATATGTAGAGAGTGTTAATTTATTTAATCATGGGTTAATGATACACTGCTATAGAAATAGTTGCTTAGAAACCTGAATATTATGCCCTTTATTGAATATAAATTACAACCACTGAGGTTTAAATTGCTGAGCTGTTCTGGCAATTTTCAGCCTTAAGAGTACACTAATGTCTTCCTAGATTATTCATGGTACTACATTATGGTCATTTAGAGATGCAAGCATTTTAGGTGATAATCACCAGCCATTCAGACCCCTGGACCTATGTTTTTCTACCATTTTTTTCTCTGGTCTGTTGCTTTTGACAATTTTTCATATAATATATACTGTTATTTGAAGTTTATGCCTCAAGACAAAGACAAGAGCTACCTGTTTATCCCTAAACCAATAATGGGCTATAAGTGTCATTTAAGGATGGTTCAGAAACCACCTTGTGTTCCAAAAAGTGTTCCCCAGGTGCAACCCCAAACCCACTTGTGTATCACCAAGTGCCAGAGCTGCATTTAACCTGAATATCTCATGCTCGGCTGCTGGGGCAATGCTGGGGCGACTTGGCTTGAGAGCTGGCGGAGAGGGCTCTAGTGTGCCTGCTGCAAAATGTGTGCCTTAGGTTTGCCACCACTGGTATATGTTACTATTTTTATATTTTATTAGTTCATGTGTGCAGTATGCAATGATTACGTTCCTCATGAAGAGCTGGTACCTTCACTCTTCTGTTCACTCTTTATGCTCCCATCTCCTGGCCCCCAGCAAAAGGTCTGTCTCGCTCCTTCCTGTTACCTTTTATTTTGCTTCTCATTATACTTTGGGTTTCTCATGTAAGAGAAGCCAGGTGATATTCAGCTCATGTGTTTGATTTACTTCACTTAACAGTGTGGTATAATCAAGACACACACACACACATACATGTGCCATATTCTAACAATGATAACTAGAAATCCACTCTAAGCCATCTATGCCAACAAATTCTTGTTTTGTTTCTACTCAACACCCTCCAGAGAATATCAATTAGTGATGAGTATCATGGAATCTATTCATATATTGATATCTTGATAAATATTATCACAAACACTAAGAATGGAAGAAAATATTTTCCGAGAGTTGGAAAACAGCTGGGTCATAAAATAGATGCATAACTCTGAATTAAACTGTAGAAATAATAATTTTTCTAAAAAACTAAATTTTAAGTGCTTCACATTTATATAATCAGTGAATAAAAATCAATCATAATGAAGTTTAAATATATTTTAAACTGTAATAAAATACAGCATAGAATACTCAAATATATCCACTGCTTAGAATTCTTTTTTTAATTATTGATATATTAATTAATATTAATATATATTAATAAGTGAATAAGATATTAAGTGAAATATTGAAGATTCAAAGACACATAGTTCCAATCTATCTAGAAATCTAGAAAAAGACAGAAAATCAAACACAAAAAGATGCAAGAGGAACAATTTTTTTTGAGACAGGGTATGTAGTTCAGGCTGGTGTTGAACTCACTAAGTAGCCCAGATTGGTCTCTAACTCACAATAATCCTCCTGCCTCAGCCTCCCAAGCCCTGGGACTACAGGCATGTGTCACCATGCCTGACTGGAGGAACAATTTTTAATGTGTGCAGAGAGTAAAATATAAAGAATATATTCATTAAAATGATTGAGACATACAATAGGGAAAGTAATTCAAAATTTGGTTCTTTGAAATTTTTAATAAAATTGGTAGTTCTAGCAAGACTGAACAAGAAAAATGTGAGAAAATATAAATTATCAGTATAAGTAATGACATGAGGAGTTCATCATTAGAATCTGAAAGAGATAAAAACATCTATATGAGGATTTTTAATTATATATTAATAAATTTGACCACCTTGATGAGAGCAAATTTATCTTGAAAAATAATATACCAAAACTGATGCATCGAAATTTTAACATTCTTTTTATAGACGTTAAATCTATAATTAAAAACCTTTCCACAGAGAAAAATTCTGTCCTAGATAACCTCACACTCCCACATGAATTCTTTCAAATATTTAAAGAAGAGTTAATGTCACCTAACCTTTCACAAATTCTTCCAGAGACTAGAACAAAGGAGAATATTTTTCAACTGGTTTTATGAGACCAAAAAATTCCTAATATATCAAAATTTAGAAGGCTTCAGATGGTTCTGAGAGGTAAAGAATGATGAATGACATGGACCTATATAGTTCAGAAGAGGGCTTTACATTATCTGTATTTTGCTAGGATTGCAAAGTGCTAGGGAGAAGCCAGCTATGTCAGGACTTTGAACCTTACTCTCTGACTGTTGATGTTTCTTGTGTTTTGCAAATCCTGCAAGATGAAAATAAATGACAGAAGGCTTCAGTGCCATTGGACTGGTTACCATGATATTGAAGGGCCAAGGATTATTCTGTGAATTGATGAGATTTATCAGTTTTCAATGTTTGTAATAATGGCTTTCGATCCTAATTGGAGTTTTACTTGAATCATCCTGAATGTGTTGTATGTAGTATATGCATGTTCAGAGTTGTACCTAGATAGCCTTACTTATTATATTGCCTTATTTTGCTGATTACAATTATTTTCCAATGGAGTCATTTACTTTGAAGCTTAGCAAAGCTAAGTTTATATAATCATAATGTATACAATCTTTATATAATTTATGTATGTTTAATTTATATAATATAGTAAAGCCTGTTTATTCTTTATTATTCCATTTTCTTCTCATTTTACATTTTAAGACACTTCTTACAGTATATTTAACTTTTTAGTTTTTACTTTACATATGAAGTTAAATACTGACCTATGAAGATGGTTCGCTGATTAAATAATGTAATTTGGTTGAGCTCTTTAAGTGTTATTCATTCAAGTCACATCTATTCAACTCAAGTCTCCTTATGAGGAAATTGCAAGACAGGAACTACTAGTACTAATCTAGTTGCTGATGTTCTATTGCCTGGCCATGGTACAGGCTAAAGCTTTTTAGAATTGTGAAGAGTTGGCATTCTTTGTAATTACAGAAATCATAAAGAGCAAAGGCAAGTTAATTCAAAGTCACAAAAAGAATACATCATATTGACTAAAAAACAATGCAAGACACTAATAACTTATATCTTATTCAAATTTAGAATGTTCGTATTAGTCCACCCTTTCAAAATGAACATCTCAGACAAGGTAACTCATACTTAAATATACTTAATTTAAAGATCATCAGGGTCAGAGGGCCAAATATATGCGAAGACCCTGAATTCAACTCCCAATACCATGCAGTACTGCATCCTGGAGGCCAGCACTCTATCCTTTCAGAGCAGTATTTCTGAGTGACAATATATCTACCAGTCTGTCAGGGTTGGCATGTGATAGAACAGCAATGCCCTGTGCAATGCCCCTCTCCCACATGTTCTGTTAACAAGAAATGGAAGCCCAGATCACATGATGTGTGCCGTGGGAAGAAATCAGGCACTCTGGAAGCTCCTTACTGGCTAACACTGTGTAACCAGAAAATACAAACTAATATTCAGAATTTTCACCTACTGCTCTGAGAAGCAACCACAAGATTTTGTAAGAAGAAAAGGTGTAGGAAGCCAGTTTTCCTTGGTCAGGTCCCTGCCCAGGAAACACATGTAGGGAGCCAGCCTGCTCTGGTCAGGTCCCTGTTTGGGTGCCACTTGTAGGAAACCAGTCTGCTAGTTTGTTCCTGACCACTGTCCAGGAGGCCAATGAGAATAAAAGACAAAGAGACACAGTTATTTTAGAATGCAGGGGTCTGAGGACTCTTACCTATAGTGGGCAGAGAGCTCACCCTGCCTTTATTCACTGAGTCACGGGAACAAGCAATTAAAGTAATGCAAGTTTCATCTGCCTCCCACCATCCAAAGTACATGTCCAGTAAATAACTAGATCTCAGCTATGTTGACTTGTCCCTAGAACCTACAGCGTGTCATCAAGCCTGCACACTGAGTTTCTCCTTGGTACTCACAGAGGAGGTCAATAGGCCTCAGTTCTCATTAGCTGGTCTCCCACAAAAGCCTTCTAATGTTTTCGAGTAGTTGTCAAATGGCCAGCTGGGTGTTATTAAGGAAGAATACTGTTTTAGGGACTCAATCTTATGCTCAGTGATCAGCAGATTTCACATTTCAGAAGTGGGAGTAGCTAGATGGCTTTATTAAGTAACAGTGCTTGCTTTGGGACCTTTGCATGTGTAGTTTCCACATCTTAATACATGTGTCCATCATGCCAGCTGTGAGATGGCAAAGAAAAAGCCTGGCTAAGGTCACCTGACTGATTCACTCTGTGTTGTCCTTCATTCTGTCTTCCATAGTGGATGTTCTCTAATGGACATTAGCAGCTGATACAATATCTTCATAATTTGTGCCCACTGGTGTTAGCCCATGCCTTACCCTTGTCTTCAATCACCCAGCCCCCTTCTAAGGCAACCAGCCAGGTCATTCACATCTACTCATGAATATTCATATATTCACCTCTTCTATTCTGATATGTAAAAATTCTCCAAGAGCTTTATTTTAGCTCTGCCCATCTGACAGATTTTCCTTGTTTATTTTATTTCAATATCATCCCTCAGTGGTTGTAACACTGACACCTTATGTTTTCAATTTGCATTCAGAGTCCAGTCTGGTACGTTATCAAACTCAGTTCTCTCCTCCTCCTACAGCTGGTCACGTACCTATGTAATAGGTATCAGCACACAGAGCACTCACACTTAACTATGCTGAATGACATGGGCTTAGGTCTCTCCTGATGATGCCAATTTATACCCTGTGGTCGTCCAGGGCTTATCCCAGACAGAATTGCTATCAGATAGAATTGCTCCATTTTTATGAGTAGATAAAATGAAAAAAACTGATGATTACAACTAGCCGGAAGCACAGAAATCATTTCCCTGTTGTCCAGGAGGATGGAAGGAGAAATGCAGGTGTCAGGGACTTCATTCAGGATCCAGAAACCTGTGTTGTGATTCTGCACTCAAAGTCTTCCATAAGCAGTGTGTCATCTTTTACCACCAGTGACCCCTGCCACACTGTGACACAGTGATGGAAAACCTTTTAGAACCTTTTAGAACTTTCAGTGACACAAATGGCCCACTGTGGCACACATGCCATAGGTCCATCACCACCACCACTGCCACAGTATCCTCAAGGTCATACATCCTAAAGGGCATGGCCACTTGGTCCACAATCTGCAGTATGGCCTTTTCCTGCTCCAGACTCTACTCAAATATGAAATCTTCTTGTTATAGGAGGAGTATCTCTAATTGCCAAATGTGCTTACTGTAGAACCTGAAGAAGCCTAAAAAGCATTGCACTTTGTAGGAGACATTATAAGGTGTGCCATTTGCTGTTTAATTTGGCAGAGATATCCCAGAATATCCCAACCACTTAAGCTCTAAAATGTCAACCAAACTGGCAGGTTTTTAGGGCTTTGCATAAGTTATTTCTTATCTTCTGGATTACATGTATCGTATGAACATTTATAGCATGATAGCTGCTGAATTCTTGAGCTTTTCTTTACTGTGATGGAATACCTGACATAGCTAGCTATAAAATAAGACTTTTATGTAGCCCACAGTTTCAGATGTTCACAGTCCAAGTTTAGGTGGCCCCAGTGGTCTGGATTTTCGTTACAGTGGTGAGTGGTGGGCTGTCATTGCCAGAGTGCATGTAGGAGCAACTGATCACATTTTCAAGCAAAATATATGTTGTAGATTCCTATGTAGCATATTGTGTATATGTATATATTTTATATATCCATGCAGAGATGGGGGGAACAGAGACAGAAACTCGGGTGCCATGATCAGTACCATTTGAGGTTATTCTCCCAGTGACCTAAGGACTCCTCAGAAGGTCCCACCACCTAAGTAACCTCCCATGGCACCTCCAAACTAGAAACCATGTTATAGCAGATCCCATAGCAGCTGCCAATGGACAGCATCTGAGACTGTGCTCTTCTTTCCAGGTTCTGTCCTGAAGAGAGATTAAGCAGTACCTTCCCACAACTCATAAGGATGTGCTCCTATCTTAGACCGCATGCTTTCTGTGAGTTCCCTAGCTGGTTCCCAGCTGCTGATACATGCATTTCTCTGCTGGAGATTTTTCTTCAAGACTCAGGAAGACTTCTTTGCTTAAAGAAATGAAAGGATAAAGGTATTCAGGACTTAACAGCTACTTAGAAGCAGTGTAAACAAAAGAACCTATGAAGATTATGCCTAAGTTTCTCACCTTCCTCACATCTTGGGTGAGATAATTCTGAAGCATGTATTAAAACAATGGCCCAGAGTTTCTCTGTAAGAATTAAATTATGGCCACTGATCTAATCACATTTGATATGTCCCTATCTCTCTCTGTCTTTCTCAGCTGCAACCTTTTATCCCTTCATACACCATTCTTTGACTTCCTTACAAACTATCAGTCAAACTTTTACAAGAGTAACAAAGTCAATAAGGTGCATGCATGCAGGCACACAGAGCTATATGGGGGAGTTCTACAGAGCTCACAAAACCAATAAGGTACGTGCATGCAGGCACACACACAGAACTATATATATATAGAGAGAGAGCTCTACAGAATTGGTTCACACAATTGAGAGAACAAGTAAGCCCATACCTGGAGAGCAGGCCAGCAAGCTGGCAATTCTTTTGAGAGCTGATAGTATAATTTTGAATGTAAAATCTGAAAACTTAAAAAATTTCTATGCTGCAGTCTGGTAAGAGAATTCCTTCCTGTTGTAGTCCAGATTGAAGTTCCCCAAGAGCAATAGGGCTTGCAGAAGGTGATCTGATCACAGGAGCACATGGTTCATTCACTAATGAATCCAAAGCTGAATGGAGTTAGACCTGGTGAGGAGAGGTGGACAAGACAGGTCACTAGCAGCTGACCTGGAAAGGCATATCTCCGTCCTCTGCTCTCTCTGCTTCCTGGCCACAGTGTGGAAGCAGCTCTCCTAGGCATGTCCCACGGCTATGCCATTTCTACCGTGGAGCCAGCTGACCACGACTGTAAACCTGAATCAAAATGAACCTCTCTAGCCTCAAGATGTGGGTGTCCAGTATGGCATCTCAAGATGAGAGTGTGACTAAGAGACCTCTTTTTCAGAGAGTCTTAGTTTCTGTTCTTAAAGCCTCCAAGGGTGATGAGTTCAACTTGCATGATGGAGGATAATCTGCTTTACTAAAAAGAAGTATATAGAGGATAATTTTTAAATTATCACATCTTTAAAATACTATCACAGCATTTATACCAGTGTTTGGTCAAACAACTATGCATTGTAGCCTAGCCAAGTTGACACATGAAATTAAATGTCACAGTTGGGTTCAGCCCACTTCCCAAAAAAACTGTGAGTACTCAAATCCTTGTCTTGGAACCATCTTCTACAAGAGCATGAATAAGACAGATAACAAAAAATGTAGATTTTTTTTTTTTTTCGTACCAGGGATTGAACTCACAACCTTGCACTTGCTAGGCAGGTGCTTAGGCCACTGAGCTAAATCCCCAGCCCCTCAGAATGGATCAAAGATCTTTTTTTTTTTTTTTTTTGGTGGGTACCGGGGATCAAACTCATGACCTCGTGCTTGCCAGGCAGGCACTTATGCTGCTGAGCTAAATCCCCTGCCCAGGTAACAAAAAATGTTGTTGTTAGAAATTGCAATTGATTTTGGTTTCCTAAAAATATCAAAGAGAAATGGAAAGCCAATCTCAGTGATGTACTCTAGATTTGTAATGATAAAATATACATTGCATGAATACTCATGTTGAAACATTAGTAGATAAATCTGTATTTTTAAAATTATTGTTACACTTTAAAATTTTTAATTGTATTCTTCAGAACCTTTAAATCGTCAAAGTTGTGTGCTATAAATAATCACAGTAATTCAAAAGCATGACAGAAAAAGAAAATTTTAAAATATTCCTTTGATTCTACGTAAAATTTAGACTCACAAAATCTCAGGCAAGAAGTGTGTACAGTACTAAATTTTTATTTCTATTTGGTGTCATCTTTTTAAGTTTCCTAATTTCTTTCTATCTGAGCTATGCATTGTATGTATAGTGGGGTTCCATCCCACTATTAAGACATACAAATTCCTTATGAAATTTAATACAAATTTCAAAAACCTTATATTGATTACTAAGATACAATGATTACTAAGATACAATGATTACTAAGATACAATGATTGCTAAGATACAATGTACTTTTCTCACATTTTTCCTGTCATCTCTAACTATTTCTTTTGCTGAATGTTTTCCTCCTCTATGCTTCAAAGATATCACTGAAGTTACAATGTCAGAAATTATTTTTGTGACACTGCTTGCCAAGGCTACAGTATGCAGAAATTTTTTCAAAAGATTATGTCCTAGCTTTCTTCTTTAAATGGCAGCTTTTGTTATAGTAAAAACTTCTTGGCACAGGATTATAAATTGCAATTACAAAAAGCAAGTCAAATTGATTAAAAGAATTATGTTTTTACTATCAAATATCACAAAGAGAAATGCCAGTTTTCTAAGAACAGTTTATGATAAGAGCCAAGTCAATCAAAACATCACATGGAAATATATTTCAGTAAACTGGAGGGTTCACACTGAAATGTTTCTTATAGGTACCAGTAAAAATAAACGAAAACAGAAAACAGTGGAAGCGAGAATTTAAAAGTGCCCATTAGGCCTCAAGCAAGGAGCTAAAAGTTTCATGCTCATTATTTCGTTAATCCTCACAATAATCCAAGAAGTAAGTGCAATATCTCTACTTTAGAGAAGAATAAACAGGGGCCTAGAGAGTTTGTGTGAATTTTGCAAGTCACAGAAATTCTGGCTCAATGAAAAAATTCCAGGATTTTAAAAAATAGTGAAAGAAAAATGAGAGGACAAGTAAAGTGATAATTTAGAAAAAGCTTAGGACTTGGCTATGGTTTGCATCAAAAAGTATCCCCGAAAAGCTCGTGTGTTCCAAGGTAGACATTTGGACAGTTTTGGAATGTGGGGACCAATGACTCCATCCGTGGATTGATCCCTGATGAGTGCACGGTCCATGGGGTACTAGGACAGGAGGCCTTATTGGAGAATCGTCACTAGAGGTGAAGGCTGCATCCTGTCTCCAGTCTCTTCTCTCTCTCGGTCTTTTCCTGGTTCTCTCCACCTCCGGCTGCCATGAAGGCGAGCAGCTTTCTTCCACCGTGCTGTTGTTGCTTTGGATCCAGCGGACTTGGACCTGGAAACCGTCAGTCAAGAGAAACCTTTCCTCCTTTAAGCTGGATGTTGAGTATTTTGCCCCAACAAAAAAAGCTGACTAACGCAGACCTAATTTTTGAAAATTTAGATTTTTACTGTGACTCTTTCATTATTTACCAACTGTATTCTTAGGTTAGTCATTTAAATTCTTTCGACCTTGCTTTATTTTTAAACTATACTAGAGTTCAAAGGGAAACATAAATTATATAGTTTTCTGTGCCCGTGTTCAGATCCAAGTGAGTGATAAACATCGGAGTGAGGCAGATGGAAAAGAAGATATTATCTTTATGAATGAAAGTAAAATTGAAGTATATACATCTTTAGTCAACTAGCTAGAAGACCTGCACCACTATGAAGACATCAAGATAATACTCCACCAACCAGAAAGCAGATAGTGGCTAAATAGCCTTTACTTTTATCTATCGGTTTCATCACCTCATAGAATTCAGTCAAATGCCTCACTCTTCAGCCAGGTAACTGGCTGCATCTCCCTGAAGTGGTGTGAAATGTACAGAGTAAGGAAGGAGGCCAGAACACTTTAGGAAAAGTTCTACCTAGTCAGTGAAAAGATTGTTTACAGGGAAGGAGTCATAGATTCTGCTCCTGAGGTAACACAATTACTTTTCATTATACGTATGGGCATTACAACAGGATTGACACACAGACTGCAAAGGATTTCTGTGGGAGGATACAAGATAAAACTCATAAACTTTGATGTGATTTATAAATGCAAGACTGTCATAATTTTGATAAAAATAGCTCTTGCATTAGACATGTTTTCACTGCTTCCTCCAAAGAAGCCCTGAGATATTTTTCTAACAAGTTGTGAGACTCGATTGGAACTTGCTAAAGGAATTAGCATTTTCTGGGAACTTCTTGAGTCTCAATAACTCTAGTTTGCATATGACTTTAATTTAATCTTTAGAAATTTCTTGAAAATTAGCAAATAAGTGTGTGGCTCAGGGACTTTTGCAATGTGTCCATGTTTACCCAGCCAGAGAAGGTATATTGGGAAAAAAACAGAGAGAGATAATTGGTTAGAAATCATTCTGTCACCCTTTGAACTTTCACTGTAGTGGTGATAGATAGCATTTGATGCAAAAAATAAGCCTTAAACAATATTTCCTGTTGTGAATTTTCAATATATATATTTCTAAAGATGCTAGAATTCATTTCTAATATCTAACCAAGCATTGACTGCTTGTCATTAGAAACACTTTTGACTCTATTATAGTTTTTCCTCTGCAATGATTTTCAGTGTAACAAACATCTTTCCAATAAGCAGAATGTTGACAGAAGGTTGAAATGGGACTATCTCAAGGATGCCATGGATTATTGAAAACCTGCCAAAGACCTTTTGGATCCCCACCATATATTTCTCTTTCCCTTCATTCCTCTTTGAGTTCATATAACATGTGATTATCACTTGAGGGAAACACATTATTGATATCCTTGGTTTCATATGAATTGCTTTACTATTAAAGGCAGAAAAGGAAGCAACCATTGCAATAGTGTCAGATACCTTCACAAGCTTTTAAAATAACAATGGTATCAGGCTGCAATGGTAATTCTTAGAGATCTTTCAGAAATTTTATGATGCATAGAATGATTCTGTGTGATTTACTAGCTCTTTAATTCTGTCTTATTCTGCTTGAATTACTACATATTGATCCAGGTATTACCTACTCGGTTTACATACATTACCTTTAATTCAAAGAAAACCCACAAAGTGTGTATTACCACCTTCATTTTATAATTGAGTAAACTGAGACACCAAGAAGTTCCATGATTTGGATGAGGACCCAGAGCTATGTGTGGCAGAGCTGAGGTTGTAAGTCAAATGTTGTCCGGCTCAAGCTTGCCCACCACTACATCATGAGAATTCTGCCTCCACCCCCAAAAAAGAAAGAAAAACTATTCACAAGAAGCTTATGAGTTTTAGACCAGCCTGGGCAACAGCAAAATAAAACCAAGACAAACAAACAAACAACAAAACACAAAGCAAAAAAAAGAAAAAAATGGAAAGTATTTGAAAACATTAAAAAGAAAATGAAAATCTTTTCTAAACACTTCATTATTAAGTAAACTATAGCCTTTGGAATATATTTACTAATGCAATTATTTTACCGTATTTATACTTCTTTTGCGCTATTAAAAAAATTTTACTACCTAATATGCCCATTTGTCCTCTATTATGTTGAATTAAGTGGGTGCTTTGCTTATTTATTGAAAATGTATTGTTAGACATCTATAGGAGTAGAAAAAATGCATGGCTTGTACTTATTGTATGTGTAAAATGACAAAAAAAAAACCCTTCCTTTTCCCAAAACAATTACCTAGATTTTTCTAATTTTTTTAACTAACAGAGTGTTTATAGTTAGATATTTTACAAAACATTTCCTTAGAAATTTCTTAACAATGAGGGTTTTATTGCTTTGTTTTCCCATAAAGCTACATTAAAAACACAGATTTCTTGAAGATTACTGCATGCTCTGAGGAATAATGAAACTTCAGATTTTAATTACTGAATGAAGAGAAGTCTATATCACTGGAGAGCTGGCACATTGTTGGAATAATTATAGAAAACACTGTTCTATGGGATTTTCTTCACCAAATCTTCTACACCTTGCTTCATCATAGAAGGAAATGGGTGTTTGATGAACATATAAAATGTTTTAAAATTTTATCTTAAGCTCCAACTTTCTTGTAAAAAATTGAATAAAGACAAACAGAATAGCTTAAAATGTGACTCTGACATGCACTGTGGATATTACTTCAACCCCAGAGCTCACTGTTATTGCTGAATTATATTTAAACATAAGTAAATTTCCCTGGGAAAATCCTTTTAATGTGGAAAACCATTTATGATCACCTTCTCCTTAACTATCTAATATTTTTATATTTTAATCTTCTCACTGAATTTGTGAACTTACAATGAAAATGTCAGAAAAATTTTAATGCTTATGCTGTTTTCCTAAATACTGCCTGTATATAACACAATTGTTTTTAAGAATTGAAATCATATTTGCTAAAAGCTTTGAAATACACAAAGCAGCAAAATTCATATCTGCTAAAAATCAATAAAATTTAAGAAGAGTAAAGTTCTAACACCTGAGCTAGGCTAATAATGTTAATAATCTAAAAAAGGGTAGCATATCTTAGGCTAGAGCTTGGTCAATTATCCCCACCACAAGTGGTTATCAGCGCAGTGAAAGCAAATTTGAATTTTTTTTTTTTCATTTCAATTTGAATTTCTTGTTTCACTCTATGGATAATGACTCTTAAATTCCTGGGATGCTGGTAGATGATGAAGGCAAAACTGTAGCAGTGTGTAGCTTAAT
The DNA here is from genome assembly GCA_004027455.1 of Hydrochoerus hydrochaeris. Lineage (NCBI taxonomy): Eukaryota > Metazoa > Chordata > Mammalia > Rodentia > Hydrochaeridae > Hydrochoerus > Hydrochoerus hydrochaeris. The sequence goes on along the minus strand of PVLA01006361.1, from coordinate 7,794 downwards.
GAACAGAGAGATGCATTTTTCCATGAGGAGACATTGGCAAAGACTGATGGAGGTCATAGGAGCACAGGATAGTGGGAAGTCAGAAGATTGTACCAGTGTTGGCGAACATAGGCACAGGTGCCACAGTAGGCTGTTTGTCTCACTGAAAGCTCTAAAAGGTTAAGTCAAAGAATGTGTGGTCAAGGCTCTGGGAGAGACAGCACAAGATACCAAAACTGCATGCTTTGCCACCAAGTGGAACATCAGTTTAAAGAGATGATTCGGATAAACAGCTGTCTTCTATATTCATGCTATTTAACTGCTTTTGTGCATTGGTGAATGAGTGCAAAAATAATGACTCCAAATAAATTTACATACTGTAAATTTGTTTCTGCTAATTAATTCATAGATAACAAAATTTTAAATACACACAAACAAGCTTTTGCTAAAACATTTGACCTCCAATCATCCAGACCCCACATAGTGAATATCATGTTCATCTCCATATTTTTACTTTGTAAGAAATGCATGAAAAATGAGACCAGATGTTGCCATTTGAATTGTAAAAATTCTAAGAGAATCTGTACTATAAAAATCCTTCTCCAAATAACTGATTAATTTTTCATTTTAATGCATTTTAACATTATCAATATAGATTTAAAAAGCTCAAAATTTCAAGCAACATAGCACATAACACTGTTCACATTATCCAACAAAAGTATAATCATTGCCAATGGAAAAACATAGGAAAAAGCATAAAGCTATAAAATAATGTGAAAGAAGGTGCTTTGTCTGTCAAATTGCTTGATGTAGCAATAAAGCATTCATTCCTTCTTAAATGTCTAAAAAGTACATTATGTATTTTCAGATGATAAAAAATATAGTTGGTGAATTTTTGGACATTTATTATCTGAACAAGAAAATGTGCAAAAGTCAAATCACTTATTTGGGCCTTAGGGGCAACAACAGTTGAAATTATTCCAGTTACTATAGAGACTCTGGTGATTAAAACAAAATATCTGGTCATTTGCCTGTCATTCTTTAGAGGTCATCTTTTATCTTTCACTGCATTGATTTCACTGTAATTATGAATAAGTGTCTTCATAGTATTGAACTCTGTCAGCTGTGCCTTGGAAATGGACCCCATCAACGAATGGACAGATAAAGTGTGGTATTTATACACAATGAAGGTCTATGCGCTATAAAAGGATAGGCTGGAGTCATTTGTAGGAAAGTGTGTGACCTTGAGACCACATGTTAAAGGAAATAAATCGGACAAACAAGCTTCAATACTGCATAGTTTCTCTTTTATGAGACACTCAAAGTATAAATAAAGAGCAAAGTAGAATACAGAGAGTAAAAAATAAAAACTGGGGGAAACAAATCTCTGGTTCTACTTGTGTCTCTTGAAATGAAAATATATGAAAAATGGGGGTACGAATGAGTAGTCACCATTCCACATAGGGCCGAGTTCTCAGACCGGACTCTGGTGTCTCCATCACATGCGGAGAGCTGAAGGGTTCCGGTCATGCAGGTATTTCTGTGGAAACCAAGCGTACCACACAATTCGTGGTCAGTTATAAAAAAAGAATCTGCTTATGGCCACTTTACAGAGATGGGAACACAACAATCTCAGAGGCTCATGGTTCATGGTTTTGTCTCCAGTATGATCCTGTGAGGTTATGTGTTGTGAATTATAAAACGCATTAAAGAAAATTTAACTCTTTAAGGAGGTTTCAGTCTGAAACCATAACTCACTGGTTTTCAAGTAGGAGCTTATTTCAACAGTCTTTTTAAGAGTTTAGGTTATTCTTCCTCTTTCGTATTATGACATTTACTATCCTGTGTCATTCAGGCTTTGGTCTATCAGGGGTCTTCTTAAAAATATGTGAAATGTATAGTCAATTTAGTTTACTACTTTTCCCAAAAGATTATGCACCACTTTATCAAAGACACTGTGTTTATCTATATCTTACATAAATATATACTTAATATTACAGAACTCTTGAGCATATTTCATAGATAATAATCATCACACTTTTATAAAATACTAGAAATTTCTAGAAGGCATGACCTAGGCATCATGCATTTATATAAAAATTGCTATTTGGAAAATTAAATTAGTCATTTTTTTAAAGAAAAGCATAATGTTATTTATGTTAAACACTATTGCTGAATGGAAAATTCATGGTTTGAATCTAAGAAATCAACTATTTTTAAGCAAAATTATTCTCTACATTTAAAAACTCCTAAGTCCAGTATATCACAAAATTCTTTAAATTATAAAATATATTATGTTCTCACATATACATTCTTCACCATCAAATACAAGAATTCTGTATCTATCAAAAAAGTATACATTTATAACTTGTTACCTTGCAGTATGTGGTAAGTTTCACTTCTCTGCCTCCAAACTTTGAGTGGATTTTTACCTCTGCACCATAAATACCCAGGTTGCTTACTTATTTAATGTATGCTATTTTTAAAAATTTGTTTGTTTTGAAGTATAAGTGACTTGGATAATTAGCAAAATCAATATACAGTTAGATTATTAGATTTTGCCCTTGCAATATGTCACAGATGATAGATGACCTTTGAAAAACTAGTTGGCCCTGATTGATGTTTTGAAATTTTGCTGTAGTCTTTTTCTTCTTCTTCTTCTTCTTCTTCTTCTTCTTCTTCTTCTTCTTCTTCTTCTTCTTCTTCTTCTTCTTCATCCTTGTCATCATCTTCTTTTTCTTTTTCCCCGTGAAATAAAATGGATTTAAAGAAAAAAAAAAAAAAAGAAAAACCAATTGGCAGCATCTGAAACCAGGAAGAGGAGAAATCTCTGTGGTGTCAGTTAGGGTATGAAGGCAATAATCATTCTGTTACTGTATATAAAAATTTGGTGTAAAAATAAAAATTATATGAATGCATTCATATTATAAGGTATTCAATTTGTGTAGAATGAAATTTAAAATATTGAATAATGTTTACATATTTTAAGTTTGAGGTTATGGTATGTATTGTCAAATTTCACTTTTTTTATTTACTTCATAAACCAAGTGTCCTAATGATAGCAATGACAATCACTGTTTTACATTTTTAACTGATACTAGCATTATTATACTCATATTGCTGGTATGTTGAACACATTTCATTTAATTTTAAAATATGTACTATTTTGTTCTCATCACTGTTCCAAGTTTGTGATAATGTCAGTCCTTTTCAGATCCTGGGATTAAGGTCTAAGTAAATTTAGAAATTTTTGTATTTTAAATTGTTAAATATTATCACATTTTTGTTCATTTTTATAAAAAGTTATAACACCTGTATTAAAGGTTGCTGCCATGACATCTTATTGAAGTTGAAGCATGGGGGAATTCTTTATAAATAAATGATAAAGTACAGGCAAGCAATACAGATGATACACAATCAGAAATCTGGAGAAGCCCTAATAAGAATGGATGAAATTGAACCTGTGATAGATAGATGGATATCCATATATTTTTTTTATTTTCAAGAGAAGCATTGAGTTTTTTATAAATATGTGAAGAATCTCCTAATTCTTGGACTAAATAAGATTTAATACTACCCAAAACAGTGAGGGCTAATTTTCTGATTTATTATTGAAATTTCTAACATATTTTTAACTTTTATATATGAAAGAGATGATCACAATACTGTACTTATAATTCTTTCATAGTCATATATCCGGCAATTTCTGTCCTTCCAATTATATTTCAGAGGTCATATTTTAAAGGCTCTGTGGTAGTTTATTAAGCTGGTTGGCTGTGTTACTCTGTACACAGACAGGCACACACACACACGCATACACATGCACACTCACACATGCATCCATACGTGTGCCTGAAAAGTTAGAAAATATAAAAACTCATTTTTAAAGTGTATGTTACCTACATTTTTGAATTATATGTGCAACTTGTTTTTGTTCAGGTTAAATTACTCTAAATGTAAAGCAGTAAGACCAATTTTTAGTCAGAAAAATATCCCAGATAAACACTATTTTACTAGGTATGAAAATAATCTATGTTGCTGTATAAGTTAAGTTGATTTTGTCTGTAAACAGGCTAAATCCCTGTTAAAATTAGTACTAACTTGAGAACAATAAATTTTCTCATGTGACGAAAATAGCAAGAAAACTAAACTTCAGGTATAGGGTGCAATTAAATTTTTAATATCTTAGCTACATGAACTAGAGAGTCTAGGTTATAAGCCTGGGCCGCACTCACTTGTAACCTGGACCGTGTCCTCTCGGGCTGAACCCTCAGTTTTATTTGAAAGGACAGAATCTACTGCTAGGCAGGCAACAATTAATACCATTTTAAAAACCAGGATATTTCACACATAAAACCTGGATTTTTAGTTTCTGTTAGAAAATCTCCTGGGGACACAGGGCCTGAGTTCCCTGAGGAGAGACTGGCCAGGGCCACACCACTGGGCACCCCAAGGTTGGGGTGAGGCACCCTGACCTGGGAAGGCATCTGCCTGGCCTGCTGAGTCCTGTTCCCCTGTGTCTGCCACACTCCTTTGAGTCTTGTGGCCATTGGGGGCATTTGCATTTATGACCTCATCTGTGTTTTCCTTTGACAAATAATATGACGACCTCTAAAGTCTTCCACAGATTCCTTTTTTCCTGGACTTTTTGTATTTCCACACTATTTATTTTTAAATGGCTATGCATATTTAAAAGTTCCACAGAAGCATAGGTCTCGACGTTAAAATATTTAAAATATAGACTTTCTGTAAAAGGGATAACACTACGTTGTGATTACATAAAATGCTGGTTTGTTTTTAGATTTGTGTATGAAGAATAACTGGCATAACTTGTATTTTAAATTCTGAATGTTTATTAATGAAGTCAGAATTTTTACAGGAGAACAATGTTTCAGAATTTTTATCTTTTCTTAATTGGAAAACAATTTTAGCTGAATTCTGTTGTTGTTTTAGCTGTGGACACCAGATATGAGCCATTGTATTTTTCTCTTTTCTTGTTACTCCTTGGAATGAATACTGTTTTCTGGTTTGCCCCGTGCTGATATTTATTAAGTTTTTCAGTTAACAATGTGCCCCAGAACACTGCTTGAGTGCTCTTCAAATCTGCATTCCTTTCTCTTCCTTCTGATTCCCAGTGCATCTAATAAGAAGAATCAATCAGTATGCAAATGAATAAGGATATGACTGATAATCAAGAATTATTCTCCTTGACTTCAATGTACCCTGAAAGCAATTTTATGGTGGCTTGAAATTTCTGACTGTAGGAGATATTTATGTTAGATGCCATAAATTATAGATAAGTGCTTTTGTATTTGTGCTATTTCAGTGACATTCCTCACCAGTGGTTCTCAAAAAACATTATTTTTCCTGGTTTTATCATCTTTGTATAACTGATCATATTTGAAGAAAATAATGTCTCAGATGGACATGATGGAAATTAAAAATAGTATTTTTGATGTGCTGAGCAAAAAACAGTCAGGAGATCACTCATACTTACTTCCTCAGCTTCTATCCATAAAATGAGCCAGTGTTTCCAGTGTTACAGTCATTTTAGCTTTTCTGGAGCTGAAGAAACGAAGTGGCGCTCAGAGCAGTGGAGGAACCACGCTCTGCTACACCGGGGGCTCCGCGGAGCTGCATACTGGCCTCAAGCTAGGATAGAAAGTGCGTGATTTATTGTTCATTTTTTTAACCAAATACCTCCTCAGTAATGTATAATGGCTTTGCAGTCATGTGTAACAAATAAGAAGCACTGGAAAACCGACTGTCTCTAGGATGATATGCATGTTTCAAGGGATACTGAAAGCGGCCCTTATGGCTATGTAATAAAAACATACCTGTTGTTAATAAGCTAATGACCCTGCTTATTTAATGAGAAATAAAGTAACTGATGAATGAGGGGAAAAAGAAAGTTACTTTCATAGGTTTATCAGGGCTGGGGTCTTTTGCAAGGGAGTGGAACTTTACAAATATGGGAACAAACTGTACATAAAACTGGCCAGACACAGTTTGTACATCTGGTACGAAGCCTGTTCACAGAAGCAAGAAGAACACTGGGGACCACTGACCTATTTGGTACTGAAACATTTGAACACAAAAATTGTACACTAAAGCTTTGGAAAACTGTGATGTCCTTGGCTTCAAAGTCAGTAAAGATTTGAGACATTTGTGGGAAAATGGATGCACCTGGAAAGTATAACGTTCACTGAAATACACCAGACACACGAGCTTAAATACAGTGTAATGTCTCTCATTTGACTGAAGCAAAGTGAAAATGAAGAAAATGATAAGGGATGGACAGACAGGAAGATGGGCCGGGCCTCTTGTAATAGGGAAGTGATCCCAAGGGAAAAAAGTGGGAGTGGGAGGAGGAGGTGGAGGAGGGCTCTCAGATGAAGATACGCCATGTACAGGAGTCTACTCACCTCGGCTAATGTAAATATTATTTGCCATCGTAATACAGCAGCTAAGATGAATAATATCAACAGGAACGAAAGAGAGGATAGAAGAGGAAGAAAGAGAAAGGAGAGAGAGGGAAGGGGATCAAAAAGAAGAAAAGAAGCAGGTGTGGTTGTACATGCACCCACGTGCCGAGGTGCATGTAAACCGCATGAATTGTAAACATTACTAAAATTTGTAAACGTGTACTAACATGTAATAAAATTTTAAAATAATTTTTAAAAGTCAGTGCTTCATTTAGAAACATAAATGCTTGTGAATAAAGAGAAATACAAAATTTATGATGATGTAACCTTGTAACAAAAATCATTCAACACACAATGACTCTCCAGGTAAAACTAATACATGCATCTTGAAAGAATTTGCTTCACAAAAGATAGGAATCAACTCAGTGTGAAGTTAGACTTTACTCCTATTTGCACTAGACTACTTTCCAGGAAGCAGAAATTTTCAGATTCCAGAAAATTACAGTTGGACAAAGTGAGTTATACAAATGTTTCTGAAGCCCCTATTAAAGCGGCATTGTTCACCAAACTAAACATAAGGAAATCAAAGCACTTGTGGCTTTGATCATTGTATTTTTCTTACCAACCCATTTCTTTCCAGAATCTCTTAAAATACTTTTCCATGGAGCAATTTTTAAAATGATTAGAACATTTTTAAGCGAAATGTATTGAAGTATATTTATCATAGAAGAAAATATTCCAATTTTTAATGTACTTGTTTGTATATTCAGTTTATTTCCAACATAATTTAGATACAGGTTATTTTCATAACTGAACAGTTTTTTTATTCCATTTTTGCTAATCACTAACAAAGCCATTATAGACATATTTTTTCAGATATATTTTTTGTATATTTAAGCAAATAATTTTTACTTCAAGATAGCTAAATATCTAACAGTGAGATTGATAGGTGGTACATTAGGTGTGTACTTAAATAACAAGAGACTGTTAAACTGCTCCAGAATGACTGTATCATATATACTATAATGTGCTATATATAATACATAGTATTTATGTATATGTTGTTAGTAAGTTATATATAATACATAATATAAAATATATAATATATTAGTGTGATATATATTTTTAATATAAATATATTTAGAACCTTATGCTGGTGTATATGAAACATATACATCAATGTGACTCATATTTATTATTCTAATATGATTTATATTTATGTATCTTATACTTTAATTATATATTGTTTTTATTGCTATATATAAAAATAAAGATCTTATATCAGTTTTGATGAATTTTTATTCCAAAAATGTTTTAATGTATTTCTTTGTAATTTTCTAGGAAAATGTTTCTCAAGTGTTTATTGATATCTCTCATTTAATATCCTTAA
>PVLA01006360.1:0-125626 GCA_004027455.1 Hydrochoerus hydrochaeris | reverse complement strand
AGAGAGAGAGAGAGAGAGAGAGAGAGAGAGACTCAATCTCATGCAACAAGGAATGAAAAGGGTGAAAGCACTACAGAGCATGTGGAAATACAAAAGATCATCAATACCTACTTTGAAAATCTTTATTCTCATAGGATTGAAAGTACTGAAGGAATGGATGCATTCCTAGAAAGATATGAATTACCAAAACAGGATCCTGAAGATGTAAACTTCTGAGTAATTTAATATCAATAAATGAAATTGAAAATTCCAAAAAGAAGAGAAAATTCCCTTTAAAATATACCAAAAATCTCTTAGATCTTGATTGATTCACAATTGAATTCTACAAGAAACTTAGAGACATATTGATGCCAATACCTCAAAGTGCTTAATGAAATTGAGATGGGAAGTAATTCTCCCTAATTCATTGTGGGAGGCGTATGCTACCCTGACAGCCAAAACCGAGAAAGGCCCAACCAAAATAGTATCCAATCTATCTAACAAACATAGATGCAAAAAATTCTCAGTAACATATTAGCAAACATAATGCAGCAAATCATCAAGAAAATTATACATCATCACCAAGTGGGATTCATTCCAAGAACTCAGGGGTAGTATAACATATGCAAGTCAAGAAGTGTAATGTAATGAACCATATCAATAGAGCAAAAGACAAAAATCACATGATCATCTCAATAGGGGCAAAATAAGCTTTTCATAAAATCCAGCACATATTCATGATAAAAATGCTATAGAAAATTGGAATAGATGTGTTTACCTCCATCTGATAAAAGCCATCTATGACAAACCAACAGCCAACCTCTTAAGAAGTGAAGAAAAACTGAAACTTTCATTCTAAAATCAGGTACCTAACAAGGATACCCGCTATCAACACTCCTCAACATAGTTCTGGAACCCTAAGCCAGAGCAGTGAGACAAGAGAAATAAAGGAATAAGGATAGGAAAAGAAGAAGTTAAGTTGTCACTATTTGCAGATGACATGATACTCTGCATAGAAGACCCCCCAAAACTCCATTGAAAGTCTTCTAGAATTGGTAACCAAATTCAGTAATGAAGCTGGATCCAATGTTAACACTCAAAAATCAATAGCATTTCTGTACACAAACAACAAATTCACAGAGAGAGTAATCAGGGAAACTTCATCCATCATGATAGCACCAAAAAAAATACATTAGTAATCAAGCTAACAAAGGAAGCAAAATATTTATACATTAAAAATTATAGTGCTCTGAAAATAGAAATTGATAAGGGTTTCACAAAATGGAATGATATTCCTTGTTCATGCTTAGGAAGACCATTATGAAAATGGCCATTCTTCCAAAATTGCTATACATATTTAATGTAATCCTGATCAGAATACCATTATCATACCCCACAGATCTCAAAAAAAAATCTAAAATTCATTTGGAAACAAAGAGACATAGAATATCAAAGGCAATCCTGTTCAATATAAGTAAGGCAGAAGGCATCACAGTCCCTGACTTAGAACTACTACAAAGCTAGTATGATAAATAGGTATAGTACTGGCAAAAGAATAGACCTAAGAATCAGTGAAACAGAATAGAAGATGCAAATACAACTATAAACACAGTCACCTTATGTTTGACAAATTGGCCAAACATGTTCAGTGGCTGAAAGATAGCCTCTTTAATAAATGGTGCTGGAAAAACTGGCTTTCCACATGCCAAAATAAAACTAGACCCATGTCTGTCATCATGAACTAAATTAATTTCAAAATGGATCAAAGATAAAATATTAAAACAGAAACACTGAATCTGCTGGGAACCAAAGTAGGTAGTAATCTTGAAGACATAGAGGTAGGCAGAGATTTCATTAACTAAAACCAAACTGCATAGGTAACACTTCAAAGAATCAACAACTGGTATCTCATCTTATTAAAAAGTTTTCACATGTCAAAATTAATCACCAACAAAGTAAAAAGAAATTCAGGACTTGGAGAAAAATCTTGAACAATTGTCCATCAGACAAAGGACTTGTGTCTGGAACATATAAAGAATTTTTAAAAAATCAGGCTCCCAAATTTCAAAGATCCAGTCCGAAAATGAGCTTCTGAGATGAATGCACATTTGTCAGATGAAGAAACACAAATGGCAAACAAATGTATGAAAAAATTTTCAACATCATTGGCCACTTGAGAAATGCAAATTTAAACAACACTGAGATTCCACTTCACTCCAAAAAGAATGGTTATCATCAAGAGATCAACCAATACAAATGCTGACAGGGCTATGAGGGGGAAAAGGAACACTCTTTTACTGTTGGTGGAAGTGTAGATTAGTGCTCCCACTGTGGAAATCACTGTGGTGCTTCCCCAAAACACTAGGATTTGAGGATTTGACTCTTCAATTGCCCTTCTGTGTATCTTCCCAAAAGATTGAAAAGCAGCATACCACAGTGAGATATGTGCACCTAGGTTTATAGTCACACAATTTGTAATAGCTAATCTTGGAAACAACCCAAATGACCATCAGCTGAGGAATGGGTACAATGGAGTACTGCTTGAATATAAAAAGATAAATTTGAGGGTTTTATAGGTAGTAGGATGCAACTAGGAAACCTAGTGAAACCTAGGAAAGTGAAATAGATCACTAGCATGTGTAACCACCATATTGTCTCCCTAGTCAAATAAACTGAAAAAGTAAATAAGATCCTAAATCTATAATAAATATAGTGAATGGGAAAGAAACTGTTCAAATAGAAAGCACAATTTGGATGGAGAAAAGGATAACAGAAGGAAGGGAAAATATGTATGTATACACACACAAGACAAGTAAGATAACTGTACTATTATTCCTATTAGTTCATGGAAAGTAAGTATGATTGTTTATATTGTTTGATTTGTTTTACATGCCTCTATCTTGTAATCTGAGCAACTATTTGGAAGATAACAATATACTTTATAGTGACCATTGTTAATTCACTATCATCTTGAGTTGAGATCCTTTAATGATTTTATTGCTGTTTTGTTTTTACTATTTTGTTTTCCTTTAATCTCTTTAAAATAAAAAAAAGAAAATGTACTTAGGTTGGGTATTTGTCTCAGTGTTGGAGTGCTTCCTTAGCATGTGTCATGCATTGCATTTGATCAACAGTGCAGAAAGAAAGAAAGATAGGGAGAAGGAAGGTGGATGGGAGGGAATGAGGAACAAAACCTGGAAGGAAGAAAATGCACACAAACACAGAAATCTGTGTAGGTCACTGACTCTGTCATGGATAGGACATGTGTGCCACCAAGGTTAGATTAAATTTTATAAAATATGTTTGTCCTGTATGTACACATTGATTAATTGATATATAACAATAATTCAATGTAGAATGCCCACCCTCCACTTGCCCATCAAGAATGAGAAAAGTGCTTCTGGCATTTATTAAGTACACTAGTCTGCATGTCCCCTTCTTTCTCCAGAAGGAGAAAAGTCCAAATTCATCAGTGGTATCTCCCTTCTGCCAACTCCTTAATTTCCTGTTACTCATTTTCTTTCATATCCCTTTCTGATTCTAATCCAAGCTTCCATCTTAGAAGTGATTACCAAGAAGAAAAGCTGTTCATCGAATTCTTCTGTAGTTCGTGTTGGACATGAGTCATAGAAAATTTGACAGATACCAAATCTCATTCTTTTTGAATGATACACTAAATATGCCCAGAGATGTTTTGGATTGTTTCAGTAACATAAAAATTTTTAGGGCACATTATCTGTGCATCTAACTTAAAAGAGTCTGATGTCTTCCCCAAGAAGATGGTACTCCTCGGATGCTGTGGTATGCTTCAAACTTGCAAATAATTTCTTCCAAGTCCTCAGTAATTCACTTTTAAGGAAGGCAGAAGACAAATTTTAAACCAGATGCAAAAAATACACAAATACAATCATAGTGGGTTACTTAAATAATATGTAAAGTATAAATATAACAAAAGATCATAAAGTCCTAAAGTGTTTATAATCTTTAATGATATGGAGAAATATTTATGATATAACTTATTTGGAAAATATTTATTTGGTGTGCATTTGTATCTGTTTCTGTTTCAAGAATTCAAGGTAAAGCAATGAATAAAGTATTCACTATTGTGGAGCTTACATTTTAGTTGAGAGACAAATGTCAACAGGAATTAGATGAGTGACAGTTATGCCTTATCTGCTGAGGTTTTCTAATGGAGCTGGAACCTCTTCCAAACCTTACCTTTATTGACACCAGACCAAATTGACTCCTTTCATTTACTCTAGCATGTTTTTTCAAATAGTATTACTTTCTAACTGTGCCATTATGAAGAACACATTAGAAAGTTATATAGAGTAAAAAATAAACAAACATGGAATATAACAGTTACTGAGATGAAGAAAAAGATAATTCAGAATCTTGACAAGGTGATCATAACTGTGATTTGAGCCTCTAGCCACCATGTGTTGAGCAGCATGACCTGAAGCCTTCCAGAGAGAGCTCTACCTAGCTGTGCAGGCCCAGGACCTTGCTAAGAACCTGTTTGGGCCCTACCTAGTAATTCCAAGAAGCTGGGGAGAATTGGTGCACCATGTGGTGTAAGCTGAAGGCTTGCCCAGTGCACTCTACATATCATTCAGCCTTAGTACACCACTCAGAACCAGCTAGGCCCAGCGCACTGATCTCAAGTATCCAAGGAGCTTTGGTGAGTCACATGGGATTTGCTGAATATCTATCCAGCACACTCACCCCCATTTGGGTAGTCTTTGAGTGCCACTAGGGACCTAATAAGGACTGCCTAACATCCCCTATTCAACTGGGGAAACTCCTTGAAGTACAGACAGCCATCTTTAATTCAAGAAGACTTTGCATTTAACTGCCCCAGGGGAACACAAGAAAATGAAAAAATGAAAGAGCAAAATGCAATCACAAATCTTCAGCCCAACTCAAGGAGACATGGACATAGAAGAAAATATAAGCCATACACCTGAAACTTCTGAAATGATAGCAACTGTAGTAAAGAAAGAACTTCATGAAGCAATAAAGGCACTCAGATAAGAAATAATCTCCCAGGTAAAAGAACAAATGATAAGCATAATGAAAGAAATGCTGAATGCATCTAAAGAAGACATAGTTTTTAAAAAAAGAGGAATATTGCAAAAACGATTGAAACCTTGAATGAACAATATAAGAAAGAACTAGAATGCATGAAACAAATTCAAAGAGATATCCAGGAAATCAAAAATTCCATCAAAAGCTGGCAAAACCACCTCAATGAATGTGAAGATAGACTTTCAGAACTCAAAGACAAGATTGCAGACAGAGAACAGGAAAGGAAAGATCTTGTAAAAATAACAAGGAATCAGGAAATAACAATTCAACAGTTGCAAGGTGATACAAAGAAAAATAAGGTAAGATTAATAGGTTCAAATTAAAAAGAAGGTGACAACACTGATATCAAAATACTATTTACAGAAATAATAGCTGAAAATTTTCCAAACATGGGAAAGGAAACTGACATACAGATAAGTGAAGCATATCAAACTCCAAATAGCCATAACCAAAATAAATCTACACCCAGACATATAATAATCAACATCCCAGAAATTCAACATAAGAACAAAATATTAAAGCTGTTAGAAAAAAGAAACAAATGACCTGTAAAGGAAAGCCCATCAAAATCACAGCAGACTTTTCAACAAAAAACATTAAAATCAAGAGCATGGAGTAAAATATTTCAAATCCTAAAGGAAAATGACTTCCAACCCAGATTGATGTGCCCTGAAAAACTATCCTTCAAAATCAATGGAGAAATAATATACTTCCATGACAAAGAACAGCTAAAGAACTTCATGACCACTAAACCAGCCCTGAAAAGAATACTAAAGGATGGGGCTGGGGATTTAGTTCAGTGGCTTAAGTGCCTGCCTAGCAAGCACAAGGTCATGAGTTCAATCCCTGGTACCCCCCAAAAAATAAAAAATAAAGGATATTCTAGATAGACATAAAAATAACCACAACTTGAAGAACACCAAAAGAAAGAAACCACAGGCAGTGCAAACAATTAAACAGAGGGTAAAGGTGAAGAACCAACAGCAGATAGATAACATGACAAAAATAAGCCAATATATATCAGTTATAATCATTATTGTAAATGGCCTCATTTTACCAATTAAAAGAAACAGACTGGCAGAAAGGATCAAAGAAACAACACCCAGCCATATGCTGTACAAAACAAACCCATCTAATCCAGAAGGAAATTCATAGACTGAAAGTCAAAAGATGGAAAACAATACTTCATGCAATAGGAACCCCCCCAAAATCAAGGGTAGCTATTCTGTTTGCAGAGAATGTCAACTGCAAACCAAGAATGATCAAAAGACACAAAGAAAGTCACTACATACTGGTTAGGGGAAAACTTTAAGAGAAAAAGATAACAATCTTAAATATATATGCACCAAATATGGGAGCACACAGCTATATAAAACAAGTTTTAATAGAAATGCAAAATCAAGTAAGCAATAATATAATTATAATGGGGGAAATTAACACCTCATTGACACAAAGAAACAGATCAATGAGGAAGAAAATCAGCAAATAAGTAACAGAACTGAATCAAACTTGTGAACAAATGGACTTTATATATGTGTAGTGTTCCACCCGACCACATTCTTCTCAGCTTCACACAGGACAGTCTCTAAAATACACTATATACTTATCCCATAGAACATGATTAAGCAAATACAAAAGAACTGAAATTATCCCATGCATATGATCTAATCATAGTGCTATAAAATTGGAAATTAATAACAAAAGAAACTGCAAAAACCCAACAAACAGATGGAAATTGAATAATACACTCCTGAACAACCAGTGGGTCCCAGAAGAAATTAAATAACATCTACAAATAAATGAAAATACAAATATGACTTATCAGAATCTGTGGGATGCAAAGAAAGCAGTGCTCAGAGGGAAATTTCTTGCTATGAATTCCCACATCAGGAAAACAGAATGAACACAAACAAACAACCTGAAGCTACACCTTAAACATCTAGAAAAAGAAGAGCAAGTAAAGCCCAAAGCCAAAAGAAATTTATAGGTATCAGGAAATTATAAATATCAGAGCAGAGATCAATGCAATAGAGACTAAGAAAACAATACAAAGAATTAATGAATCAACATGTTGGTTCTTTGAAAGAATAAATAAAATTGACAAGCCACTAACCACCCTTACATAAAAATGGAAAGAAACAACTCAAATTCATGCAATAAAGAATGAAAAGGGCAAAATCACTACAGACCCTGTGGTAATACAGAAGATCATCAATACCTACATCAAAAACCTTTACTCTCATAGGTTTGATAACAGAAGAAATGGACAGATTCCTAGAAACATATGAATTAACAAAGCTGAATGAATATGTAAAACTGCTGAATAATCCAATTTCAGTTAGTGAATCTGAAAATGTGATTAGAACCTTACCAACAAAGAAAAATCCAGATCATGATGGATTGTCAGCTGAATTCTGTAAGAAATTCAAGGAACATTTAATGCCAACACTCCTCAACTCTTCAATGAAATTGAAAGGGAAACAATTTTCTCTAACTCTTTCCTGGAAGCAAGTATTACCAAAATAACAAAACCAGAGAAAAAAATCTACAGGCCAATTTCCCTAAAGAACATAGATGCAAAAATCCTCAATAAAATACTGGCAAACAGAAAGCAGATAGTCATCAAGAAGATTATACATCAAGAACAAGTGGGATTCATCCCAGGAATGCAGGGATAGTTCAACAAGTACAAATTAATAAGCATAACACATCTTATCAATTGGGCCAAATATAAGAATCACATGATCATTTTAATAGATGTAGAAAAAGCTTTTGACAAATTCCAACACTCATTCATCAGAACCATATGGAAAATTGGAATAGATGGTCTCTACCTCAGTCTGATGAAAGCCATCCATGACAAATCAACAACCAGCATCAAATTAGATGGTTTAAAACTGAAAACTTTTTCTCCAAAATCAGGAACAATCCACTATCACCACTCCTATTAAATATAGTGCTGGAAATATTAGCCAGAGTAATTAGACAAGAGAGGTAAATAAAAGGAAAAAAGATAGGAAAGGAAGAGGTAACACTGTCAATATTTGCAGATGACATGATACTCTATGTAGAATAACTTCAAAACTCCATTGAAAGACTTCTAGATGTAGTAAATAAATTCAGTAAAGTATCTGGATACAAAGTCAACACTAATAAATAAATAGCATTCCTCTACACAAGCAACAAACTCACTGAGAGAGAAATAAGAGAAGCCATGCCCTTAACAATAACATCCCAAAAAATTAAATACTTAGGAATCAACCTAACAAGGGAAGTAAAAGATCTATTCAGTGAAAATTACAGTACTCTGAAAAAAGTTATTAAAGAGGATCTCAGAAAATAGAAAGACATTCCTCATTCATGTATACGAAAAACAAACATTGTGAAAATGGCCATTCTCCCAAAAGTGTTATACAGATTTCATGCAATTTCAACCAAGATACCATTAGTATACTTCGAAGATCTACAGAAATCATTCCTAAAATTCATTTGGAACCAGAAGAGACCTAGAATAGAAAAGGTAATTCTAGGCAACAAAGGCAAGGCAGGAGACATCGAAAACCCTGACTTGAAGTTATACTACAAAGCTACTGTGACAAAATCAGCATGGTACTGGAACAAAAACAAACCTTAAGATCAGTGTAATATATTAGAAGACACTACAACAACTACAAACATAATCAGCTGCCTCATCTTTGACAAAGGGACTAAAAATATTTACTGGAATAAAGATTGTCTCTTTAATAAGTGGTGCTGAAAAAACTGGCTTTCAATATGCAGAAAAGTAAAGCTAGACCCACGCCTATCACCATGCACTAAACTGAAGTCCAAATGGATCAAAGATCTAAATATTAAAGCAGAAACACTAAATATGCTGGAAGACAAATTAGGTAGAAATCTTGACATATGCATCACAGAGAATTCATGAACAGAAATCAAACTGCATGAGAAATACTTCCATCAATCAACAACTATGATCATGTCTTATTAAAAAGTTTTTGCTTGTGCAAAGAAATCTCCAACAGAGTGAAAAGAATACCCATGAATTGAGAAAAAAATCTTGTCCCTGAGACAAAGGGACAAGAGACAAATCTTGCCCCTGAGACAAAAGTCTGTCCCTAAGATAAAGGGCTTCTATCTAGAACATAAAAAGAATTAAAAAAAGAAATCAGACCCCTGAAATTCAAAGACTCAGTCCAAAAGTGGGCATCTGAGATGACTACCCATTTATCATATGGAGAAATCAAATGACAGAAGAGAAGTAGAGATGGCTGATCAGTGAGCAATAAAATACAAAGCCTCCTGGGAAAAAAACAACTCATATGCCAGAAAAAAAAACACCCTGGAGAGACCAGACAGAGGGAGATGGATCCTCTTGACACAGGAAGAAATAAAAATATAAAAAAGCTCATCAAATATGTTGGGACTACAACTGAAACAGCTAAAAATTACAGGACACAGCATTTTCATTCGCAGTGACCGACCAAATTTGGAACAGCCTGAATCCGCACCAGCCAGCAGAGCTGTCCAAACTCATTCCCACTGCTACTCACAGGAAGCACAGCAGCACTGAAGTCGGGGATTGACGAGCCCAATGGGGAGTAGAGCCGGCAAAGGTACCTTCATTAATCTATGGTCAGTGCTGGGAATGAGACCCCCCACACAGGAAGGGCAAGACCAAATGGGCGACATGTTGGAATTGGGCAAAATGAGCCTGAACTGGGAGCAACAGTAACTTCAGTTGGTTGCTCCCTCCACAGAGCAGATTCATGGGATTTGCTTAGACTGGGCTGTGCCCCTGGCCAGGACCCAATGAGCTGTCCCAAATCGATTCCCTGCACCTAGCATGCACTAACCAGGTGAAGGCCCCTGAAGTGTGGCTGGCCCAGTGGGGAAGGGCAGGCATATGCAGCCTGCTTACACCTCAGTGACAAAAGCAGGCAGGAGAGGGTAGAGGTCCCTCGCCAGTGTGCTTCAGAGGAAACATGGCCAACAGGGAAGGGGGCTGGGACCTGCACTGTAACCTGTGTGGAGCAAGCCAGGACCATGACAGGAGACAGAGGTAGGAGGAGGCCCATGGCCCAGAATCCAGAGAGCACTGATCCAGGAGAGTGGAAAACAAGGGAAACTGAGGGCAGCAAACACGCAACATCAGAAATGGCTTCAATGGACAATAAGAGATATCTTCGGAACCTTGTAGGTGAGCTCAAAACTGAAATATTAAATCAGGTAAAGCAAGATATGAGTAGAGTAATAAAAGAAATGCTCTCAGGAAGCATCTCTCAGGAAGATACAGATGGAAGAAAGGAGGAATACAAAAAAGGAAAGAAACATTTGATAAAGAATATAAAGAAAATGTAGAATACCTGAAGCAGATTCAAAGTGACTGCCAGGAAATTAAAAACTCCATTGAAAGCTGGCAAAATGCCTTAAAAGAAACTAAGGATTGCCTATCAAAACTTGAAGACAAGTTTGCAATGTGTGACCAGGAAAGGAAAGATCTCTTAAAAATAACAAGGAAACAGGCAGTAACAATACAAAGGCTAGAAGATGACAAAAGACTCTACAACTTAAGAATAAGAAATGTGAATGAAGAAGCAGGAATACATACAGGAAATAATTAAGGAAAACTTCCCAAGCATGAGAAAAGAAAATGATATTCGGTTATGAGAGGCATACAGAACTCCAGCCACCTACAAGCAAAACAGATCTACACCCAGACATATAATAATCAAGATACAAGAAATTCAATATAAAAACAGAATATTAAAAGCCATCAGAGAAAAGAAACAGATTACCTATAAAGGTAAGCCCATCAGGATCATGGCTGACTTCTCAACACAGACCATCAGATCAAGAAGAGTTTGGAGTGAAGTATTCCAAGCCCTGAAAAAAATAACCTCCATCCCAGATTGACATACCCTGCAAAACTGTCAATAATGGAGAAACAAGATGCTTCCATGACAAAGAGGATCTGGGGGAGTTTGTGACCATGAATCCAACCCTACAGAGAATACTGCAGGACATTCTAGAGAAAGAGAAAAAAAACTGGGATTTTAGGAACAGTGTCAGAAAGGCTTCAATGAGTGGGGCAGGCAGTAGAATGAAAGAGAAAACTAGACAAACAAAGGCAGAAAAATAGCATAGCAGAAATGAGGCAGAGAAGGATGGCTAGAATCTCTAACATAGATGGCCTTGATACACTATATTGTTAATAGTGCACCAGGATTTAAAACCCACATTACTCACACTACTCTGCTTAGATGTACTGTATTCTGTTCCAGTCATTCTACCTGTACTAAATTTGAGGACGCAGACAGTAATCCCAAAAATAACAAGATATAGTATGGTAATCAACCTTAATCTCCTATTAAGTTAATTTAAATCTCTGTAAACCTACACTGTTTTACCATGACTGAAAGTAACTGAATCTGGTTTTAGATTGCTGTTTTGTATTGATAGATTTTATTCAAAGCAGTTATGATTGATAGTATCAAGTCAGAGAGTATAGGCAACTGCACTTAAGATGACAAGATTCACTAGAATATCCACTTTGGTTTGATTATTACCTGCCTTTGAAGTTTTATACTGTCTACAATGTTTTATTTTTACTAATATTGTTATGTACTGCTATACTCAATTATACTGCTATATTCAATTATGCCTGATGATATAGACATTCTATTGAAGATAATAAGAAACAACACAGCAATCATTGTAGATCACCTTGTACTATGGTTTTATATGACTTTTTGGTTTCATGTTTTTATAGGAATTTATTTTGTTTTGTCTTGCTGAGTTTTGTTTTCCCCTCTAATACAGAAAGGATAGAAATAGCTGTAGAGACTCATGCATGTGTAGCTGTTTACACTCTCACTGTTTGAATATCTACTTTGTATGCTGTAATTTTTAACTTGAATGATTTCTAGGAGGACAATATATAATTTATCAACTAGTGATTTCTTATTGTTTAGCCTTTTTTTGAAATTCTGTATTATCTCTACCCTTTACATGCTTTTATTGTCTTTAAATAAAAAATTTAAAAAAAGAAATCAAATGACAAATAAATACATGAAAAAATGTTCAACATCATTGGTCATTAAAGAAATGCAAATTAAAACTACACTGAGATTCCATCTCACTCCAGAAAGAAAACCAAGTTCAAGAAAACCACCAATAACAAATGCTGGAGGCGCTGTGGTGGAAAGGGAACTCTTCTGCACTGTTGGTGCAAGTATAGACTGGTGCAACCACAATAGAAATCAGTGTACAGCTTTCTCAAAAAGCTGGGATGGAGGACCCATTTTACTCAGCTATTCCACTTCTAGGCACATTCTCAAGAACTGAAAATATCATACCACAGTGATATATGTGCTCCCATGTTTATAGCAGCATAATTTGGCCAGGTATTTAGCTCAGTGGCATGAGCACCTGCCTGGCAAGTGTGAGGTCCTGAGTTTGATCTCTGGTACTGCAAAAAAAAAAGTGAATATAGCAGCACAATTTCTAATAACCAAATCTTGGAAACAATCCAAATGCTCATCAACTGAGGAATGGATTAGAAAGATACAGTATTTTTATACCATCAGGTACTACTCAACTATAAAGAGGGACCACTTTGAGGCTTTTATATGTAAATGGATGCGACTTGAGACCATAGTCATAAGTGAAGTAAATCAAACTCACGTGTGTAAATACCATATTGTCTACATAGTATAGGAAACTGAAAGGGTAACTAAGATACAAAATCTTCAATAAACATTGTGAAAGGGTAAGAAAGTGCTCAAAGAGGAAAAAATAACTCAGAGAAAAGGAAAAAAGAAGGGAAGAAAGAACTAAAAATAGATAAATTTATATATATACACTTAAGATTACTAAGATGATTGTACTACTAATTCTATTAGTTCTTGGAACAAAACAGTTAACATCTATAGGATTAATGATCAATATTGCTTGACTATCTGAAAATTTGAGTAAGATTTTTGAAGATTACTATGCAAAACAGCAAAGTTATTTATGTTCCTACCATCCTGTTTTGAAAGCCTACATTGTTGTTGTTCTGGGTTTTTGTTATAGTTATTTATTTGACTCTTGCTTCTTATTTGTCTTACAATGTTTTGCGTTTTGCTTTCCCCTCTAATACAGAAAGGATGTATGTACATGTGTATGCTTATATATGCCTAGAACTTCACTTAAAGTGTTTATAAGAAATGATTTTACTATCTGTGATGATATGAACAGTTACTTTGAAGAAAATCGGACAGCATGGTTGCCATTGCTGATTTCCTATCACTTTGTTTTGAAGTCTAATCATGCTTTTATTCTTGGTTTTAATTGGATTTAGTCTGTTTCCAGTTATTTGATTTCAATATGTGTGAAGGTATGGATAGCTGTTTTGAATAAAACAAGAGATAATATGGTAACCATTATTGATTTCTTATGGTCTGGTTTCAAGGCCTATAAGGGTCTCATTCTTTTGTTTTCATTTCTTTTATACTATTTTGTTTTGTATTAACTTATTGTATGTGATGGTATGGACAACTATTTCAAAGAGAACAAGAGGCACTATGATAGTCACTGTTGATTTCCTGTTGTCTCTTGTCTTGATGTCCTGTGTTATTTGTGCTGTTTATTCTGATTTGTTCTGTTCTGTTTTGTTTTTCTTTGCTTCACTCTTTTAAAAATAATAATAATAAATAATAATAACTGTGATTTTTATGTCTCTGGCAAACCCAAGCCTCTATATGGAGGACATTTCTAAATGAAGATCAGAATGGGGTGGGAAAGTAAGCCACATGAATATTTACGAGAAGACTATCCCATGTGGATGAAAAAGCAATTGCAAAGTCTCTGAAAAATGAGGATAATGGCATTCTAGAGGAATGGCAAGGAGACCAGTATGGCTGGAGTTGAGTAACAAGAGAAAGTTTGGAAGTTGACTGTCCTCCAAAGATCCATTTGTTAAAGGCAGTCCTGAGCTTGGCACTCTTGGTAGGTGGTGGAACCTTTAAGAGATGGGATCTGGTGGAAGCCTAAGGTCACTGAGTGTGTACCCTTAAAGGTGATAATAATAATCCAGCCTCATCTCATCTTAGTTTTACCTCCACCAGTTTCCTCTACCACACACCCCCAAGTCTGATATACTGTACCACCACAGGCTCCAAAACAGGGTTACCTAGTTATGGACTGAAACCTTTAAAAGTGTAGGATGAAATAAAACTTTTCTCTTCTTAAATTTATCATTTCTCTCAGGTAGTTTTGTCATAACACCTGACTCTCACAGAGTGAAAAAAGATTATTGAGATATGAGTAGGATATCTAGTGAATATCTTTTAAAGAGATCATAAACTGAAACCAGTTTATGCCAAACTCAGCAACTGGAGTTAAAAGAAACTAAGTCTTTAGACAAGCATGAGCTCAACATTATTATAATATTCTCCTAATGAGTGTCTTTGTGTTATATGTCTGGAGCCTGATTCTGGATCAGATTTGCAGCTTATTAGGTTGTTATGATATGTGTATGCACAAAGAGTCTCTTCCTAAATTACTTTTAACTTCTCTTTGAAATATTTACTTTACATTTTTAATAAAAAGCATGAGATTTTTTAACAATGAGAAAACAAAAATAAAATTAATTTTTAAAAGAACGGAGCAGAAGTCTACCCAAAAAAAGGAAAAGACAACTCAAGATTCCATGTCAGCTTGGTCAACAAAACTCCTTAGAATAAAATGGTTGGAGATGATGTAGTTGTCCTATTCAGCCTAAGGCAGCCTGAGAGGTAAAGGTAAAGGGCCAACAAAAGTGAGATAGTTCTGGGCCCAAGTCCAGCTCAAGCTAGAGGCCTGTAAGAAATAACAGAAAGCATAAGCCGCTCTGGATCAAACATTCACAATATCTCAAGAGAGGTGATACATATTACAAAACAATTAATAGGTCCAGAGATCAGGAGACATAAACAGCCACATTTTTAAAATTTTCAAAATGCAAGCTGATTCTCACCTTTCTGTGGCAAAATTCTCCTACAGTTTCCCATCTATTGCACCTAGAATTAAATTCAAATATTTTCATAATTTATAAAGTATGCACAGTCTGGCCTTTATTACCTCTGTGGTTTCAATACCTTTCTCTATCTTTCCTATCAGGAATCAAGGACAAGCTGATAATTTGTAAACAAGGCCACATAAAAATATACACAAAAAGAAAAATTCAGGTCAAAGCAATGGCTGAGAACCAGGTTTCAAAAAAACATGTCCACCCTAAAGGACATCTATTTTCTCTTTTCACCTAAAGCAAGTTGGGTTCTCCTGGAAGTAGACCCTAAGGCAGTTTAGCACACAGGATGTTTATAAGGAAATCAAGGTCTATAGGAGGTAGAGGTTCAAGCAGTTATGGGTAAAAGATGACATCCAAACTAAATAGAGGACTTGGGAAACATTATGAGATACTAGAGTTTTAATGGCTCTTCAGAAATGTTCTGATGAAATAAGATGGTACCTCTGCCTCTGTCAGTCATTCAAGATGGGTTACCCTGGGCAAAGGCATGGCCTTGGGTGAAGTGGTTCTATGCTACTGAGGCAACCCTTTATAGGTACTGAGAGCTGAAGGGTATTTGCAAGAAGCACTCTCAGAAGCTAGGACCACAAGATCTTCCTTAAGATGGATTTTTTAGGTTGAATTGTGTCCACTACAAAAGATATGTTGAATTTCTAACCTCCAGTACTTCCAGGTGTGACCTTATTTAGAAATAGAGTCTTTAAAAAAGGTGATTAATTTGAAATAAGGTCATCAGTGTATACTCTAATCCAGCATTATTGATGTCCTTATAAATAAGGAAAATTGGGAGATAGAGATATACACAGAGGAAAGATGATATGATGAGATTCAGGAAGAACACTCATGAAAGTGGAGGATAAACAAAGGAGTACTTAAGATTGCTGTCAAAGCACCAGAAAACAGAAGAGAGATGAAGAATGGATTTTTCCTTGCAGCCCTCAGAATGAACCAATTCTTTTGGCTCTGTCATTTCAAAATTCTAGCTGCCAGCTTACAGTGAGATAATGAATTTCTGTTATTTCAATTCATCCACTTTGTGACACTGTTTTTACTGTGGTCCTAGGAAAGACATACAGGGAGCTTTGGACAGCATATTATAGTAAATACTACCACCTCTTTCACTTCTCCTACTCTAAGAAGGCAATATGCTCCATGTTTTGTTTTTAACCACCCACTTTCCTTCCATCTCTTTTTTTATTCTAGGGGTCATCTCTGTTCCGGCGGATGTGGTGCAGTAGGATTTTCAACTGGTCTCAAACTAGAACTCCATGCTCCCAAGGCCAGTTGTTCTAAGCATTAGTTAGCAGATTACTTTATTTTCCAGAATCTATCACGTAGTATGTGCTCAGTGACACTGTTTTCAAGAACAAATAAATTAATGAATGAATGGTGAATATGCATAACCATATGGACATTCAATTATTTCTGAATGTCTGAAAGTTAGGTAAAGGGTTGCTTTATGGAACTGGGCTATAATTAGACCTGAAAAAAGCATCAATTTTAGGAGTTGAGGATAGAAATATGTCTGTCCTGCAGTAGGAATGTCAGGAACAAGCTCATAAATTTGAAAATAACCCCATATTAAAAAACATACAAAATGAAAAAGTCAGATCAAAGCAATGGCTGAGAAGCAGATGTCAGAATGAGTATGAGAGAATGAAAACATTGCTACTGGTGAACAAGGCATCAGGAGTAACACCCAAGAAGATAAACAGAGAATTTTATTTTTCTAGTGTAAAGTTAATCAGAAACTAAAAGAGCAGGAGAGTCTGGCAGGAATGCAGTCAGCAAATAGAGGAAATGAGCAGCAATGGAGTTTTGTACTCTCTATTGCTGAAGCCAGAAAATAAATGGCTGTGAGTCTTGAAGTCAGGCTTTGATCCCTTTCACATTCTACCACTTGCTATTGGATGATCTAAATTATACAACCTTTGAAATCCTCTGACTCTCTTTTATATTGGATAATATACCTATAAAATGAGTACTCAACTGGCAGGACTTACAAAACATGATTTCTTTCCTTTACATGTTCCCTGCAAGGTTCAGAGATGTTTCTTGGTCAAAAAAATAACTTCTGGAAACTGATGATAAAAGTAAATTGTTACTATTGGGGTACACCATGTCAGGAAAGTAGAGTTACTCCCAAACCAAAATACCAGAATACCAAAAGTAGAGTATTTTTAAAGAAAAGAGATTTATTTCTTACAGTTCTAGAAGTATAAAAGTCCAAAAACATGTACTAGCATCTGGGATCTTGCAAAGGCCTTCATTCTATGTCATAATATGGCAGAAAGGTAAGCAAGCATGGGGGAGACTGAGAAGACATGAGCAAGAAAACATACAAGGGGTGATAAAAGTATACAGTGAATATTTAAATTTCTGAGAGTGTATTACAGTAAAACATACATTGTCACTAATCCCCCTCACAATACTTACTCTCACTTCCAACACACTTATCAGATCATTCTTGTCACTTTCTAAAGCTGTTCTGGAAGTTAATTTTCATTGTGTCTTTATGAGGTATTGATATAAGAGAATGAAACTCCCAACCTACTGGTATGAGTTCATGTTATCTAAAATCAGAGAATGAATTTTAGGAACAAGGGAGGTTAAGAGCAAAATATATTTATTGAGAGAAAGAAAGCTTCTATCTGAGAGAGAGACAGAAGCATTCCCAAATGCAAAGCCAGGGACTGTATGTTTTCTATGGACTTTTACAGAGCAAAATCATGGGGTAAGATGGGTTCAAGGTGGGGAAAAAGGGAATTCATGAGGTGGGCATGAGGTGGGACAGAACTATGATTAACCAATAGGATTAATTGCTCTGGTAGAATTGATTAAATCAGGAAAAAATGGGGAAGTTAGTCATGTAGAAAGTGATCATTCTTACTGAGCAGTGACTCTTCCTGTAATGGGGTTGGGATAGTGACTTCTGGCTTTCTCTGGGTAATAGAAACCTATTTAGAATATCAGCCTTAGGATATGGTGCATTTGTTTGATCATTTGTCTTGAGGCCTGGCCCACAGCAGTAGGTGTCTTTCTCCACCACATTGGCAGGGTGTTTGAGCTTCTGCACTGACTCCTTTGAGGACCTAGCCCTGTCTCACTGCCTATAATATTTCTATGTAAGTCAGCTGCCTATAACAACAGTATGATTTTAAGAAACAATGCTACTGCAAAATGCCATCCATAGGAGAAGCAGGCTCATAAAAACACTGTTGTGTGTTGTCATCTATCTTATTTACTGGATCTAGCACTGTACAACTGCTATTACTTCTCCAAAGTCAAAATATCCATTAGAGGTAAATATTTTGAATCAATTTATGACATTGAGACAGCCATAGAGGTGCAACTAAAGATATAAAAGAGATCTTCCTCAAAACTACTGCTGAAAGTGGCAAAAATGGTGGGATATGTGTGCTTGAAGCAAATGGGAGCATTTTAAGGGAGATTAATGGCAATGTGTCTGGTATTGTAACACAGCTTTTTAAATTTTAAATATTTATCATATTTTTCAATCATATCTCATACACGAGAGAGGTTAATTTTATAATAAAGCCACTGGCATGATAGCTAACATCCTTAATCTTGATGACCTAATTACATCTTAAGGATCCCATCTCCCAATATTGTTATATTGCAAATAAATGTCAACATGAGTTTTTGAGGGGACATTCAAATCATAGCATTACTGAAACAATTTAAAAGCTGGAGAACTATATAAAACAATGGGCTTCAAAATATTATGCTTTAGGCAATGGAGAAAACAGATTCTAACAAGATCAGAAACAAGCAAGGGAAATCCTGAAATTACCACAGTTTATGATTGGGTGAAACATTCCAGACTACAGAGTGACATCCTGATTTGAAGATAAGAACAAGGAATCCAGGAAGGCCCGAGGTTGCAGTATCTTATAGGGCATGGTAATATGGTCAAGAAATAACTGGATAGTATGTACAGAGAGCTTAGAGATTTACAAAAGAATATCTTAACTATTTAGCTGAATACTGATCAGGATCAGCACACACCTATGAAGAAAATATCCAGTACAGAAGAAAGACACACTTAAAAGATTAGAGAAAGCAATCCTCAAAATTCATGTAGTTCCCACCCTTGTTTCTACCAGACAGGATGGAAAATCTCATACATGGTATGATAGGCAAATTAATGGCCCTCTAAAGATGTCTGTTCCCTAAATCCTAGAACATGTTGAAAGAGTTTTACCCTAGAATAAGTTACAGGACATTATGGTGGTAGAAGGCTGAATCAGGAATGTTTATCCTGAGGTCACTTCCTCCTTTCCCTATTACAACTTCCTTTTCTCTTTCCGAGTGCACACAAAGAAAATTCCAATCAGCTCCTCGCATGTCATCAATGCCCACCCTAAGCACAACCCCCAGTCAAAGGTTCTGGTCAGAAAAAGCCAGACCTCTGTTGGTTGTGGGCTCCTTTCCAAGTCCTTAGAATAAAAGCCACTTTTACTTTTATATTTTGTTCTTCTATTGCACCAAAAAATGCTAACACATGTGAGTGTGTGGTGTTCTTTTGCAGATGCTAGAAAGGGAGCATTCGTACTGAGCAGTGACTCTTCCTGTAATGGAATTGGGATATTGACTTCTGGCTTTCTCTGGGTAATAGAGACCTATTTAGAATATCAGCCTTAGGATATGGGTGCATTTGTTTGATCTTTTGTCTTGAGGCCTGGTCCACAGCAGTAGGTGTCTTTCTCCACCACAGTGGCAGGGTATTTGAGCTTCTGCTACTCTTATTAAGAGTTTTGAGAAGGAGGGATTATCCTGAATTATCCAAGTGGGTAGAATGTTAATCACAAGGGCCCTTTGAAGATAGAGAGGTAGGCTAGTCAGAAAAGATGAAGAGATATAAGCAAATGAGAGAGAGAGAAAAGAAAAGAGGGAGGGAGAGAGAGAGAGATTATGCTAATTACTATGAAAGGACCTGTCAAGAAACATCAGTAGCATCTACAAACTGAAAAGGACAAGGAAATAATTTCTCTTAGAGCTTCTGGAAAGCAGAAGTCTCTGCTGATATTTGACTTCAGCCCAGTTAGACTGATTTTGGACTTCTGACTTCCAGAAACACAAGATAATAATGTTGTATTGTTTTAAGCCACTAAATTTGTTGAAACTTGTTATAGCAGCCACAAGGCAAGAAAAATAGTAAAAGCTGTATCAATTGGAAGCACTGTATTTGTAGGCTGTATGATCAAATATAAGCAGCCCCATGGAAGTTCTAAAAAGTCAGTATTGGTGACTTAGTAAAATTGTAGGATAAAAGATCAGTATTCAAATATAAAATGTAAGTTTATTTTCTAATAAATAATGATTTGATGATTAAAACTAATAAAAACAAATGAAACAATTGAATGAAAATTGCTAGAGATTTTGAACAGCCATTTCACCAAGATAGTCAATGGAAAATAAACACAGAAATGCAAGTTAAAACCATAAGACTATACCAAAATACATATTAGTTGGTTAAAATTTTAAAGGACTAATCGTATCAAATATTGACAAGGACATAGAGCTAAGAGAACACTTATGTACTATAAGACTGTTACATACTGTAATTTAAAATAGTATAATCTTTTTGGAAAACACTTTTGCATTTGCTTCCAATGGTAAACAAACACTTAGCATGTTGTTCACTTATTCTACTCCTGAGCCTACTTAAGAGATATTTTAGGTAATTTTTCATCACCATGACAAAAAGCACCTGAGAAAAATGGCTTACAAGGTGAAGATTTATTTTGGCTCAAAGTTTCAGGGGTTTTGGTATTTGCTCTTTTGGCTCTGCTATTTATGAGACTGTGATTGAGCATCTTGGTGGGGTGGGGTGGATGTAGGATGTGGTTGAGCAAAGCTATTCAACTCGTAACTGCCACAAAGTGGGAGAGAGGTAGGGAGAGAGGGAGAGGGAGAGGAAGAGAGAGAGAGAGAGAGAGAGAGAGAGAGAGAGAGAGAGAGAGAGAGTATTGGAAATATATTGTTCCCCAAGACACACACTATGGTTAACTCCCTTCAACTAGAGCCCTCTTCCTAAGATTCAATCACCTCCTGATAACTCCATCCAACTATGAATTTGTCAAAGAATCACTCCAATTGTGATATTGGACTCCTCATGATCCAATAACCTTCCAAAAACTTCACCTCTGAACATATGAACCTTTGGGAGGATATTTTACTCTTAAGCCATTATAAATATTTACAGCAGTTTTATTTATAATAGCTACAAAGCAAAAGCAACACCAATGTCCATCAATGGATGAGCAGATGAAAACTTTTGTTGTAGTCATACAATGAAATATTACTTATCATAAAATGGAATGAATTTCTGATACATAAAACAATATAGATGAATCTCACAGTAATTGTGCTAAATGAAAAAAGACCCCAAAAATTATATAATTCCAGGTGTGGTGGTGCATGCCTGTAACTCCAGCATTTAGAGGCTGAAGCAGGAGGATCACTATAAATTTAAGGCCAGCCTGAACTATATAGCAAGACCTTGTATTAGAGCTGGGCATATAGCACAGCAAGACAGCACCTGCCTGGCAAGCATGAAGTCCTGAGTTCAATTCCTGGGATGCAAAAAAATGCATAGGCCTGCATCCCCAACAGAATGCACAGACCCATGGGTGGGCTGGTCACCAACCAAATTTACAGCCATGAATTCTACACCTTGGCTCAGCCACCACCAACATGGAAGTAGCTCTGCATTGTTTCACCTCTGCATGGGACAGCAGAAATGCTAGCCAAACAACAGACCTGATCTTGGAAAAAGCCTGAAACAGGACCTCAACATGGCTAACTGGAGAAGTCACAATCTGAGGAGAGATCCACTTAGAAGACTCTGGAAGATTCAATATGGCTGAGTAGGGGGGAGCCGTGCCAGAGAGTCTCAGAGAACGTTAACTAGAAACACAGAGAAGAGGAGAAATTATCATAAATGGAAAAAAAAACATGATATGAATTAACCAAACACAATGTGGTGACCAGGTTTAAATTCTGATTTGAAGATTCTAAACCACAAATTAGTAGTATAATTATCTATCATGTATATACATACATACACACATATATGTATATGTGTATATATATATACATATATATATAATCTTTTCCCTTCTTTCTTTGATTGTTGGATCATTCTTTTCATGCCTAAATCTTGTAATCTGAACAACTACTTTTAAGATAACAACATACAATATATTAACTAGTGTTAATTTCCTACTATTTTAAAAAAAATTGTATCATTTTTATCCTTTTTTGTTTTGTTTTTAAAATAAAGAAATAAAATTAAATAATTCTAACCCAAAGAACACTATCATAGAACAACCATAGAACATTCCATAGGAAATAAAGTGTTCAATTGGTACTGAAAGAATCAGCAGCAGTTGGAACCTGCAAAGAAAACATGGAATATTGCTTCCAGAGTAGCCTTCCATAGTCAACAGTTGGTGAGTCACCTCGGTCAAGTGCCCACTGCCAAAATTGTAGAATGAGAGCTGGCAGGGACATCATTCTAGAGAAGGGTTCTGTGCTCAAAGTTGGGTCCAAGAGCAGCCCCTTGGTTCCAAGACATGCTCCAGAGTCGATGAGGGAAGGACAGCCACAGGAGATAGCTGGTCGTTGGAAAGCAAGCTGGCTGGAGTTCTGCTGAGGGACTGGACCTGGTGAACATGAATAAGGTTCTTACCATCAGGAGTGAGGTTCAGTCTGAGTTACACAGGATTGGAAAATCACATTTGTGCCCTGTCCCAACTATGTGGGGATGTCTTCATCCAGTACTGTTCTCAGGGCAGACTGCTATCTTAGACTTCCATTGTGAGCAGAGACAAATCTTGGCTTGAGCTCTGCTACTGATTCCTCCTTCCACTCATCCTCCCATTTTTATTTCATTATTATTCCTTTTTTGCTTTTATGAGTGTGTGTGTGTGTGTGTGTGTGCACATGCATGAGCTTCTCTTTTTCTTGCCTTTTCTTCCAATATATTTTATAGAGGATAAGAGAATTCTCCATTGTCCCTTTTTATTCCTTCTACTTTTATTCATATCTTTTAATCTGACTTCTGTTTCTTATTCTTTATCTAATTTTCTTTTTCTTTCTTTTTCCCTTTTCATTTGTTGCTCTTTAACTTTTTCCCCTAATATTTATATTAGTCATAGAACTCTTTCTTAACTCCATTTCTTACTACTGACTTTCCATCCAGTTTTCCCTGTTAGCCTCATTTAAATATATAACATACCTCCTTCATTAGGATCCTTTACTTCCCTCTTAGTTCCTCCTTCCCATATCACATAGCAGAAGACTTTTAAAAAATACTTTTTTTCTTTTCTTTTCTTTTCTTTTCTTTTCCCCCACCTCCATTATTACCTGGTTCCTAAACCCCTGGCCTTTATTAATTGATTCTATAAAATTACTGTTGAATACTCTTTTTTACCATTAGAAGAGACTTAGCTATTGCATTTAGTGCATAATAGCTATGGGTCAATATTTGGGTTGCTATGATGCTTACACTATATCTGTGGATTTTGTTTCTAGGCTAAAGGGAGATTCAACATTGGGTCTCATGATATGTTCTCAACATGCCCAGATATATACCAGTATAATTGATTAACTTGTTAGTACTGTAGCTGATTTGATTGCTTAGGAGTACTTCTGACTCAGTGGACATTTTCAGTGAATAGGCCTTCCAATTCCACCATCACATGCAGGGGCAGGGACAACAAGAATTCCTAATCCAAGAACTCATACCAGATTTGACTCAGCAAGAATGCCTTTAACATGGCAGAAATAAGTGCTAAATCTGACTTAGCTTCTCTATTGCAATGAAATTATCAGAGGAGTTATTAAAATGTGAGAACTCAGATTCTCCGGCAAAGAAACTACTTGGGAATCACATATGCACTGTATTATTGGAATAATCTCTGTTTCTATAAGACACATTATACATTTGAGTTTTTGATTGTTTCTTGACTTATTTATGATTTCTTGTATTTATTAGGTTTTTATTTTTATGTATTTGTTCTTTCATTGGTTCTGATTTAAAAGGGGTCTAGTTTTTCTCCATTTTCTCAGCTCCTAATCTAGTTTCTCTACTTCAATGTCCTGCAGCATTACCGTATTTCTTTATTTTGTTTCCAAACACATAATCTCCTCTTCCCAAGTCTTTAATTTCCCACACTTACCTCCCTTACAATTACTCCTATCTTCTCTAATATTGACCCTTAATACTCCCCATCTTAAGCCTTTGACGCCTCCATATCTTAACTAGCCTATTGTCTTCCTTATCAGTAGCTTCTAATAATTATGTAGCTTTCCTCAATCACAAAGTAGTTATCTTTTCTTCCATATTTCACCCTTTCCCCCACAAATATGCTCTGAAAACTTTCATATCAACTAAAATAACCCAAACATTCAGACTCCACACAAAACTTGTCCTCTCATCTATGATTATCATTCAAAGCACTACTGTGGTGTCTAACCTTACTCATTCAGCCACCTCCCATTCTTTTCCCTTCATTGCACCTACCTCATTGCAGAGCAACCATAAATAATACAGTGTTGATTTCTGGTTCTCTGTCAGTAGTGAGCGAGCAGGAGGTGGTGGACTGAAGCAGAGGAGCAATGCCTAAATCAAAAGACCTTGCTTCTTCAAACTGTTTGGGCAGCAATTCTGACAGTGAAGTTTACAAAAAGTTAAAGAGGAAAAAGCACGTTGCTACAGGAAAAACCTGTAAAGAAGCAAAAGACTGGTGAGACTTTGAAGTCTCTGTCGTCATTTAAGCAAAGCAGCAGCAGCAAGGACAATAACATGTTCCAGATTGTAAAAATGAGATGTCAGTGTTCGGAATTTTAAAGGGAAATTTCTAATAGATATTAGAGAATATTGGACGGAAACAGAAGGTGAAATGAAACCAGGAAGAAAAGGTATTTCTTTGAATCTGGAGTAATGGAGCCAGCTGAAGTAGCAGATTTCCAACACTGTAAGAAAACAGTAGAATCTGAGTCATAAAAACCTGTGTTGTGCTAGTAGTTTTACTGTCTTTTTACATTGGTTTTTGCTTTCTAAATGTTGTTTTCCAAGCTATTGTATATTTGGATTGAAGAACAATTTGTAAAATGAATATTTTTAATGTGCATTATTGAAAATGAAGCTAATTGTCAACTTTATTGAAGAGGATTGCTTTGTGTCCACTGCATGGAGTAAAATAAAATCAAGTAATATTAATCACTTAACTTGTTTTGATCTTTTTTGGTCAAAAGACTAGGTACTCTTTATAGGCATACTAGCTTTAACTAGCTTTTATAGGTATAAGAGCTTTTAAAGAGGTTTTATGTTGAATTGAGTTTTTAAACTTTTGATTCATGAAATCCATACATTATCTCTTCCCTTCCATTCAGTTGTGTAAATTTGACTTTTCCTCCTCAACATACTACTAAAATACCAGTAGGTTTCTGAAAAAATAAAAAAAATAAATTTAAAAATTTCTGGTAGTTAGTGAAAATGAACTTATAACTTAACAAACCTCTGGGACACTACAAAAGCAGTTCAAAGAGGAAAATTCACCACAAGCAATGCTCACATTAGAAAATCAGAGGGAGTCCAAATAAATAACCTTAAAAGAAATCTAAAGGTACTTGAGAAACAACAACAAACCAACACCATGCCAAAATTAGGAAGAGAAATTATAAATATGATAGCAGAAATCAATAAAATTAAGAGCAAAATAGTAAATTTTTAAAAATCAACAAATTGAAAAGCTGGTCCTTTGGAAGAATAAATAAAATAGATAAGCTCTAAAGTACACTTAACCAAGAGAAGGAGAGTAAGACTCACATCACTGCAATTCAAAAAGAAAAAAGTGAGATAAATACAGATGCTGTTGAAATCCAGAAGATAGTTACTATTTTGAAAAATTATATTCTGAAAAATTAGCAAATTTTGAAGAAATGCACAGATACATGTATATTAATTATCAAAACTAAACTAATAAGACATAAATATACTTAACCCAACAACAAGCAATAAAATTGGCACAGTAATAAAGAATCTACCAATTAAAAACAAAACAAAATTTGATGGATTCACCACTGAAATTTACAACACCTTTAAAGATGTTATAACACCAATACTTCTCAAGCACTTAAAAGAAAACTAAAAGGGATGAAGTATTCCCAAATTCATTTATGAAAGTCAGTATCATCCTAATTGCCAAGCCAGGTAAACACCCAACTAAAAAGCTAGAGGCCAATCTCCTTAATAAATATAGATGCAAAACTCCTCAATGAGATTTATCAAATAGAATGGAACACATCATCAATAAGGTGGTGCCAGATCAAAAACCATATGATCACATCAATAAAAGAAGAAAAGGCTTTTGACAAAACCCAACCTCTTTTCATGATAAAAACTCTGAAGAAAAGTTATAGAATGAGCATACTTGAATATATAAAGCTATTTATGACAAACCAACAGCCAGGAACACACTAAATGGCTAAATTGTGAAGAACTAAAAAGATTCCTGCTAAATTCAGAAACAAGACAAAAATGTTCACTATCACCGTTTCTATTCAATGTAGTGCTTGAAACATTAGCCAGAGCAATAAGCAAGACAAAGAAATAAAAAATGCATATAGGAAAGAAAGAATTTGAATTATCATTATTGTCAGTTGGCCAGATACTCTACATAGAAGACCCAAAGAACTCAAACAAAAAATCTTAGAATTAATAACAAACTTCAGCAATGTATCAGGATATAAGATTAGCACACAAAAATCATTAGCATTTGTGTACACCAGTAATGAATTAGATGAGAAGGAAATTATGAAAACAATATCATAGTACCTTCAAGAAAAATGAAATATCTAGGAATTAAACTAAACAACTAAGTAAAAGACCTTTACAAAGAAAAATATAGCACTGTTAAAAAGGAAATTGAAGAGAAAATCAGAAAATGTGAATACTCTCTGTCCCTGCATAAGCAGAACCATCATTGTTAAAACAGCCTTACTGGTGCCTGCTCAGCCCCCTTAGGTCACTGAACTAGGTTCCAGAGGTTCCATGGGCTTGAGTGGACTGCACCCAGTGACCTTCACTCAACCAGGGGAGCCAGGCCCACCACACAAGAGGAGCCAAAGCCAAGTGAGTCCGAGTAGCAGAGGGCTCAGGAGGTGATTTCAAACACATCCAGGGAAAGCTTTGGAAAATCACTGGAAACATGGAAATATAGAAAAATGACAAAACGAAACACCAAAATGCAATCTCAAACCTCCAGCCCATCCCAAGAAAACCTAGGAGCCATTTAGATAGAAGAAAATACTACACATGCACCTGAAATGCATGAAATGATATCAACTGAAATAAAGAAGCAAGTACAGGAAGCTATGAGGGAACTCAAACCAGAAATATTCTCCCAGGTAAAAGAAGAAATGATAAAAGTAGTGAGAGAAATACTGAATGCATCCAATGAAGACACAGCTAAAAAAATAGAGGAACAAAGCAAAATGATAGAATCCCTGAATGAACAGTTTAAGAGACAAACAGAATGCATTAAGCAGATTCAAAAAGATATACAGGAAATCAAAAACTCTAATGAAAATTGCAAAAACTGCCTCAACAGAAGTGGAGATAGGCTCTCAGACCTTGAAGATAAGATTACAGCTAGTGAACAGGAAAGGAAAGATCTTCTAACAATAGCAAGAAATCAGGAAATAATTCAACAGCTGCAAGATGATGCAAAGAAAAACAATATAAGATTAATAGGGATAAAAGAAAAAGAAAGGGAAAACACAAATGATATCAAAAGGCTATTTACAGAAGTAATAGCTGAAAACTCCCCAATCATGAGTATGGAAACTGACATATGGATTAGTGAAGCATATAGAACCCCAAATAGCCATAACCGAAACAAAACTACACCCAGATATACAATAATCACCATCCCAGAAATCCAACATAAAAACAGAATATTAAAAGCTGTTAGAAAAGACAGGTCACCTATAAAGGAAAACCTATCAGAATCACAGCAGACTTCTCAACACAAACAATGAAGTCAAGAACAGCATGGAGTGAAGTTTTTCAGATCCTTAAAGAAAACAACTTCCAACCCAGACTGTTGTATCCTGCAAAACTGTCATTCAAAATGGATAGAGAAATAAGATAGTTCCATGACAAAGAACTTCATGATCACCAAACCAACCCTACAAAGAATACTGAAAGACATTCTACATACACATAGGAAAAAAACACTAAGCAAGGCAGACAATTTAACAGAATGGAAAGTTAAAATACAACATCAGAAAGATAACATGTCAATGATAAACCAATATATGCCAGTTATAGCCATTAATGTAAAAGGCCTCAATTCACCAATGAAAAGAAACAGACAGGCAGAAACAATAGCAAGAAACAATGTCCAACCATATGCTGTCTACAAGAAACCCCTCTAACCCAAAAGGAAACTCATAGACTGAAAGTCAAAGGATGGAAACCAATACTCCATGCAAACAGGAACTCAAAAAAAAAGTGAGGGTAGCTATTTTGTTTGTAGACCATGTGAACTTAAAAAGCATGAATGGCCCAAAGAGATAAAGAAGGTCACTACATACTAGTTAGGGGAAAAGTGCAAGAGGAAGAGATAACAATCTTAAATACATATGCACCAAATTCCAGAGCACCCAACTACACAAAGCAAGTATTAACAGAAATGAAAAATCAAATAGGCAATAATACAATTATAACAGGAGACATTAACACACCATTGACACAAAGAGATAGACCAACTAGACAGAAAATCACAAAAAAATAAAAGAACTGAATCACACCAGTGAACAAATGGATTTGATAGACATATACAGAGTGTTTCACACAACAATATCAGAATATACAATCTTCTCAGTAGTACATGGGACATTCTCTAAAATAGACCATATACTAACCCACAGAATATATTTAAGTAAATGCAAAAGAATTGAAATAATCCCATGCATGTTATTGGATCATAGCACCATGAAACTAGAAATTAATGATTAAAGTAACTCCAAAAACCCCACAAACACATGGAAATTAAATAATACACTCTTGAGTAATCCATGGGTCACAGAGAAAATTAAAGAAGGAATTAAAAATTAGCTCCAAGCAAACAAAAATACAAATACAAATTACTGGAACCTGTGGGATTCAATGAAAGTGGTCCTCAGAGGAAAATTTATTGCACTGAGTTCCCACATTAGGAAAACAGAACAAACACAAATAAACAACATTATATTACACATGAAACATCTAGAAAAAGAAGAGCAAGCCAAGCCAAAAGAAGGGAGGAAATTATAAAGATCAGAGCAGAAATTAATGCAATAGAGACTAACAAAACAATTCAAAGAATCAATGAATCAAAGAGTTTGTTCTTTGAAAGAATAATAAAATTGACAATCCCCTAGCCAACCTAATTAAAAAAAGGAAAGAAAAGACCCAAATTCATGTAATACAGAGTGAAAAAGGAGAAATCACTAATGACCCTATGGAAATACAGAAGATCACCAACAACTATTTTGAAAACCTCTACTCTCATAGGTTCGATAACACAGAAGAAAAGGACAGATTCCTAGAAACATAGGAACCACCAAAGCTGGATCAAGAAGATGTAAACCTACTGAATAACCCAATTTCTATTAATGAAATTGAGAATGTAATCAAGTCACTACCAACAAAGAAGAGCCCGGGCCCAGACAGGTTCACTGCAGAATTCTACAAGAAATACAAAGAAGACTTAATGCTGACCCTCCTCAAACTCTTCAGTGAAATTGAAAGGGAAGCAATTCTCCCTAAGTAATTCCTAGAAGCAAATATCATTCTAGTACCAAAACCTGAGGAAGACCCAACTAAAAAAGAGAACTACAGGCCAATCTCCCTAATGAACATACATGCAAATTTCTCAATAAAATATTGGCAAACAGGATGCAGCCAATCATCAAGAAGATTATATGCTATGACCAAGTGGGATTCATTCCAGGCTTGCAGGGATGGTTCAACATAAGCAAATCAATAAATGTAATCCACCATATCAATAGAGCCAAAATTAAGAATCAAATGATCATTTCTATAGATGCAAAAAAGCTTTTGGTAAGGTCCTATGCCCATTCATGATAAGAACCTTACAGAGAATTGGAATGGATAGTCTTTACTTCAATATGATAAAGGCCACCTATGACAAATCAACAGCCAGTGTCATATTAAATGGCCCAAAATTGAAAACCTTTACCTTGAAATCAGGCACAAGACAAAGATGTCCCTTATCACCACTCCTATTCAATATAGTACTGGAAATACTAGCCAGAGTAATTAGACAAGAGAGAGAAATAAAAGGAGTAAAGATAGGAAAAGAAGAAGTTAAATTATCATAATTTGCAGATGACATGATACTGTACATAGAAGATGCCCAAACCTCCATTGAAAGTCTCCTAGATATAATAAATAAATTCAGCAATGTAGCTGGATACAATGTCAATACTCAAAAATCAATAGCATTCTTATACACTAACAACAAAATCACCAAGAGAGAAATAAGAGAAGACACATCCTTCACACTAGCATCCAAATAAATGAAATACTTAGAAATTAATCTAATGAAAGATATAAAAGAGTTGTACAGGGAAAATTATAATACCCTGAAAAAAGAAATCAAAGAGGACCTCAGAAAATGGAACAACATCTCTTGTTCATGGATAGGAAGAATAAATATTGTAAAAATGGCTATTCTTCCAAAACTGTTATACACATTCAATGCAATCCCAATGAAAATACCACTAACATACCTCATAGATCTTGAAAAATCACTCCTAAAATTCATCTGGAACCAAAAGAGACCTAGAATAGCAAAGGCAATTCTAAGCAGCAAAGCCAAGGCAGGAGGCATCACAATCCCTGACTTGAAGTTATACTACAAAGCTACTGTAATAAAATCAGCATGATATTGGAATAAAAACAGACCTGAAGATCAATGCAATAAACCTAAAGACACAACTACGAACACACTCAACCACCTTAACTTTTTTTTTAGCAACACAGCACTTCACAACAAGACAATTGGATATTAACAGTAGCTATCATAATGTCTCTTTCTTTGAAATAATTGAGCTTAGCTTTACACACAATAATGTCAAACATAACAAAGTAGAATAAATGACTCAAGAGAATGGAAGTATTCCAAGACATTCTGAACCATATAACCAAAGATGAACAATGGCTGCTATATTATCTCATTTTCCATAAAAATTTTGTTTTTACTATCATACATATTAAAATCAAATAAGGGGCCGGGGATTTAGCTCAGTGGCATAAGCGCCTGCCTGGCAAGTGCAAGGTCATGAGTTCGATCCACAGTACTGCAAAAAAAAAAAAAAATCAAATAAGACACAACATGATAGAACCAATGGTAATAGAAAAATAAAAGCATGGTAGGACTTCGGAGCAAGATGATATTAAATCAACACTGGCTACCATACTGCCTTGTCTTCAATGTAACTATTCATATGATCACATATATTAAGATCAAACAAAACAGAATAAAACCTTTCCAACCAATGAATCAAAACATAAGACGTCAAAGCAGTATAATGGTGAACGATGTTTTCCATAAAATCTTCTGTACACTTAACATTTCTTATACTAGGGAGGCTATATGGCATTTATACACATGAGTTTGATTTATTTCACTTATGAGTATAGATTCAAGATGCATCCATATATTTATAAATATCTCAATGTGATCATTCTTTATAGCTGAGTAGTACTCTGTTGTATAAAAGTACCATAACTTTTTTATCCATTCCTCAGTTGATGGGCACTTAGGTTGTTTCCAAGATCTGGCTATTACAAATTGTGCTGCTATAAACATGAGTGCATATATATCACTGTGGTAAGATGTTTTCAGATCTTCGGGGAATATGCCTAAGAGTGGAATAGCTTGGTCAAGTGGGACCTCCAAACCCAGCTTTTTGAGGAATTTGCAGATTGACCTCCACAGTGGTTGCACCAGTCTACACTCCCACCAACAGTGCAGAAGAGTTCCTTTTTGAAAGAATGGCGAGGATCAACAAAACTACCAACAACAAATGCTGGAGAGGCTGTGGGGAAAAAAAAACCAACTTATCATTGATAAAGGAGCCAAGCATGTTCACAGGAGGAATGACCTATGCCTATCACCATGTACTAAACTAAAATCCAAATGGATCAAAGATGTAAATATTAAAACAGAATCACTAAATCTGTTGCAAGACAAAGTAGTTAAAAATCTTGAAGATATAGGGGTAGGTAGAGAATTCATGAAGAAGAACCAAACTGCACAGGAAATAATTCCCAGAATCAATAACTTGGATCACCTCTTATTAAAGAGTTTCTGCATGTCCAAAGAAATTTCCAGTGGAGTGAAAAGAAAACCTACAAACTGGGAAGAAATTTTAGAGAACTGTCCCTCAGACAAAGGACTTCTGTCTAGAACTTATAAAGAATTAAAAAAAATATGACCCCCAAAATTCAAAGACCCAATCCAAAAATGGGCTTCCGAGATGAAAACACAGTTATCAGAAGAAGAAATATGAGTGGCAAATAAATACATGAAAAAATGTTCATCATCATTGGTCATTAGAGAAATGCAAATTAAAACTACACTTACATAACATCTCACTCCAGAAAGAATGGCCAGGATCAACAAAACTACCAACAACAAATGCTGGAGAGGCTGTGGGGGAAAAGGAACTCTTCTGCACTGTTGCTGGGAGTGTAGACTGGTGCAACCACTGTGGAGGTCAATCTGGAGATTCCTCAAAAAGCTGGGTTTGGAGGTCCCATTTGTCCCAGCTATTCTACTCTTGGGCATATTCCCAGAAGATCTGTAAACATCTTATCACAGTGATATATGTGCAACCATGTTTATAGCAGCACAATTTGTAATAGCCAGATCTTGGAAACAACCTAAGTGCCCATCAATTGAGGAATGGTTAAAAAAATTGTGGTACTTTTATACAATGGAGTACTACTCAGGTATAAAGAATGATCACGTTGAGATATTTATAAATATATGGATGCATCTTGAATCTATACTCATAGGTGAAATAAATCAAACTCATGTGTATAAATGCCATATAGTCTCCCTAGTGTAAGAAATGTTAGGAGTACAGAAGATTTTATGGAAAACATCGTTCACCATTGTACTGCTTTGATGTCTTATGTTTTGATTCATTGGTTGGAAAGGTTTTATTCTGTTTTGTTTGATCTTAATATATGTGATCATATGAATAGTTACTTTGAAGACAAGACAGTATGGTAGCCAGTGTTGTTTTAATATCATCTTGCTCTGAAGTCGTACCATGCTCTTGTTTTGTATTACCATTGGTTCTATCATATTGTGTCTTATTTGATTTTAATATGTACGATAGTAAAAACAAAATTTTTATGGAAAATTTGATAATATAGCAGCCATTGCTCATCTTTTGTTATTTGGTTCAGAATGCCTTGCAATGCTTTCATTCTCTTGAGTTGTTTTATTCTACTTTGTTATGTTTGACATTATTGTATCTAAAGCTAGGCCTAGCTATTTCAAAGAAAGAGACAGTATGATAGCTATTGTGAATATCCAATTGTCTTGTTATGAAGTGCTGTGTTGCTTACATTGTTCTATTCCAATATGCTTAGATCTGTCCTCTTTTGTTTTATTCTCTTTAAAATTAAAAAAATGGCCTTACTCCCAAAACTATTATACAAATTCAGTGCATTCCCAAATCAAAATACCAACAGCATAGTTTAAAGAACTACAGAAAACAATCCTAAAATTTACATGGAACCAGAAGAGACCCAGAATAGCCATGACAAGTTTTGGCAACAAGAGCAAACAGGAGACCTTGCAATATCTGATTTTAAGCTATACTACAAAGCATAAGTGAAAGGGCATTAATTGAACTGAAACAGATATGTCAATCAATGGAACAGAACAGAACAGAACATGAAGAAACATCCCCAGACACATTCAGCTATTTGATCTTTGACAAAGTGGCCAAAAGTATGCATTAAAAGAAGGATGGTGCTGAGAAATACAGTTATCTGTTTGCAGAAGATTGAAACTGGACTCTTATCTCCCACCTTAGACTAAATAAAAAATCAATATTGATCAAATATCTAAACATTAAAACAGAAACTAAACCTACTTGGAGATAAAATAGGTGAAACACTTGAAGAAAGTCATAACTGTAGGAAAGAATTTCCTAAATAGAACCATAATTGCATGAAAAGCAACATCAGTAATCAACACATGATATCAGAGAAATAGCTTCTGCACAGAAAAAGAATCAGTTAGCGGAATGAAGAAACAACCTACAGAATGGGAAAAGTATTTTGTCAGCTACCCCTCAGACACAGAACTGATATCTAGAATATACAAGAATTCAAGAAAATGTAAAAAAACTAAATTTAAAGACCCAGGCAAGAAATGGGCAAGAGAAATTGGCAGATATTTCACAGAGGAAGAAATATAAATGATCAACAAACATATGAAAAGTGTCCAACATCTCTGGCCATTACATAATATGATTCTATTTACACAGAACTCTAGAAAATTTAAA
The DNA here is from genome assembly GCA_004027455.1 of Hydrochoerus hydrochaeris. Lineage (NCBI taxonomy): Eukaryota > Metazoa > Chordata > Mammalia > Rodentia > Hydrochaeridae > Hydrochoerus > Hydrochoerus hydrochaeris. The sequence goes on along the minus strand of PVLA01006360.1, from coordinate 90,870 downwards.
CCAATCTATTGTAATAGGAAGCAGATCAGTGGTTGCCTATCAGATGGTGTTTGGGACAGTACTTGGAATGGATTACATGGATTACAAAGGGGTATGAGAAAACTTTTGAAAATGACGGATATGCCCATAATCTTGATTATGGTAATGTTTTTACAGGAGTGTACATATGTCAAAATTTATAAAATGGTACACTTTAAATAGTGGAAGTTAATCATATGTCATTGTAGCTTAATAAAACTTTAAAAATATAACACCCCACTTCATAGGAGAGCAAGTACAAATGACCAATAAATATATGCAAAAATGTCTAACACTAGAAAATCAAAATTAAAACAACACAGATTCCAGAAATAATATCTATAATCAAGAAATCAAATAACAAATTCTAGAGATAATTCAGGGGAAAGGAACATTTCTGTATCATTGCTGGGAACAGAAACTAGTACAACCAATATGGAAATCCGTAGGGAGATTACTCAAAGAACAAAAGCTAAAAATTCCATTCAAGCCAGCTATTCCTCTTGTAGATACTTTCCCAAAAGAGTTAAAGACATCATATTATAGTGATACATGCATATTCCTGCTTTTGGCAGCAGGAATATTCATAATAGCTATATCTTGGAAGCAGCCTATGTCCATCAACAGATGATGGGGTAAAGAAAATTTGGTATTTGTGCACAGCAGAGTACTACCTTGCCATAATAAACTTGAGTTACTTATAGGAAAATTAATGCAACTTTAGGCCATAATGTTGAGTGAACTAACCCAGACACACAGCTTAAATATCATATATTCCTCTTATACAAAAAACCCAAACTATAAATAAAGAGCAAAATAAGAGACAGATAACAGGAAACAGAGAAATAGTTTTTTGAAAATAGAATGGAGACAAGAGATAGAGGTAGGAGGTTTCAGAGGGAAAAAGAAGAGAATTTTAAAAAATGAAGATGTTTTATATGCAAGTACCAAATCCCCAAGAATAATGTAATTATTAAATACTGCAAATACTTAATAAAATTAAAATTGGAAAAAATATATATATGGAGGGAGAGTCCACCAAAAACATATACACACTTCATGAAAGGAAATGTATACAAATATTTTAATAGTGAATTTTTTGAGCTATTATGAGTTTAACACAACTTACTCTTGGTCTCTACAGTTTCAAGAGTAGTCAAAGTTGTGGCCATTAGCTTTCAGATATTTATTAGCACAGCAAACTGTTTCTTGTGTAACCTCAGTCATTGAGATAATTACACATGCATTTTCAATTTTTTCTCTAAGGGCCAGAAGGGTAGTGGATTTTCTGCAATATATCACAGCCACCTGGGCCCCCGTATGAAATTAACACCATCTGTTGAACAATTATCATGCTGTTTTGTTTTCCTGAAGTATGTATACATTTTTACAAACTCTGTATATGTAAAACACCAAATATAATGTAAACCCCACTTACAAAATTTAAAAACTAAAATATATTTTAATAAATTCTACATGAAACTTTCAAATTCTATAGAAAGAAAAAATTTAAACTGTTGAATGACAAAAAATATAGACTCAAAGAGATGAGGGGATGGGGGTTTAGCTCTGTGGTTTAAGCACCTGCCTGGCAAGTGCAGGGTCATGAGTTTGATCCCCAGTTAAAATTTTTTTTCAAATAAAAATAAATTTAAAATTTTTTAAAAAATAAAGGGATGATACTCATTTGCTTTTGAAAATGTCCCACAATGTGATAGAAAATATTCCTCAAGCTAATTTAGACATTCAAACAATCCAAATATAAATAAGTTACTTTATGGAATTTGCCAAATTGTTACTGAAGTTTATTGTGGAAAAAAACCCACAAAGCCTTCCCAAAATAGTGAGGTAAACAGTGAGGGACAAAGGCTAAAGAGAAGGAATAACTCTGCCATTTGCTGTACTAGTATTTTTGTTACTACTATAAAATATCTAACCCCTACAACTAAAAGGAAAAGAAGTTCATTTTGGCTCATGTTTTAAGTGTTTAGTCCATGATAGGCTGGCTACATGGCACAAAAATTATCATGCATGGTGGAGCAAAGCTGCTCACTTATGATGGCCAGGAAACAGAGGCAGTTGAAAAGAGTACCAGAGGGGAAAGGGCTAGGAAACAGATACTGTGCCCAAGATCACACTCTACAATGTCCCACACAGATACACTCAGAAGTGTGCTTTACTAATCTGCTAGATGTCTCTTAATCCAGTTAAGTTGATAATCAGAATTAATCACAGTTTATAAAACAATTAACAGTCTATAATTAAAAAACGCATTACTGCCATATGACTACACAAGTCAGTTAAATATAACAGACTTTCTGTATACAAACAGATGCAACTATATGTGGAAATTTAGTATATGATAAAGGTCTGACCTCTTTAACACTGGGTTTAAGACCGATTTTTAAACAAATGGTGCTGAGCCCATGGGGTAACTATTCTGGAAAAAAACAAAAGTAGATCCATTCTTTATACTATATACACCATCCATAAACATGAATTCCAGTGTATCAATGACCTAAATATAAAAATGAAGCCAAACAAATACTATAAAAATTAAATCCTTAATTTTGGTGTAGGGAAAGTCTTTCAACTCTGACCCAAATGAAGAATCAGTAAAAGAAAAAAGATTATTAGGGAAGAAGTCAAGATGGCTGATCAGTGAGAAACAAAATACAAAGCCTCCTGGGAGAAACAACTCATATGCCAGAATAAAGCATCCTGGAGAGACCCAAACAGAGGGAGATGGATCCTCTTGACACAGGAAAAAATTAAAATGTAAAAAAGCTCATCAAACTCATTGGGACTACAACTGGAACAGCAAAAAATTATGGGACACAGAATTTTCACTGCAACCCACCAAGTTTGCACTGGCCCGAATTTGCACCAGCTTGAATCTGCACCAGCCGGAAGAGCCGCCCACACTGATTCCTGATGCCACTCACAGGAACCACAGCAGCACTGGAGTTGGGTGTTGGTGAGCCCAACAGAGAGCAGAGCTGGTGAAGGAACCTTCATTAATCCACGGTCAGTGCTGGGAATGAGACTCCCCCACATGAGAAGGGTGCAACCAAATGGGCGACATGTTGGAATCAGGCAGGAGGAGCCTGAACTGGGAGTGACAGTGACTTCAGTTGGTTGCTCCCTCCTCAGAGCAGATTTGTGGGATTTGCTTGGACTGGGCCACGCCCCAGGCTGGGACCCAATGAGCTGTCCCAAATCAATTCCTTGCCCCTAGCATGCACTAACCGGGTGAAGGCCCCTGAAGTTTGGCTGGCCTGGTGGGGAAGGGCAGGCAGGAGAGGGTGGAGATCCCTTGCCAGTGTGCTTCAGAGGAAAAGTGGCCAACAGGGAAGGGGGCTGAGATCTGCACTGTAACCTGTGTGGAGGAAGCCAGGACCATGACAGGAGAGAGAGGCAGGAGGAGGCCCATGGCCCAGAACCCTGAGAGCACTGATCCAGGAGAGGAGAAAACAAGGGAGACTGAGGGCAGCAAACACACAACATCAGACATGGCTTCAATGGACATTAAGAGATATGTTCTGAACCTTGTAGATGAGCTCAAAACTGAAATATTAAATCAGGTAAAGCAAGATATGAGTAGAGTAATAAAAGAAATGCTCTCAGGAAGCATCTCTCAGAAAGATACAGATGAAAGAAGTGAGGAACACAAAAAGGAGAGAAATATTTGATAAAGAATATAAAGAAAATACAGAATACATAAAGCAGATTCAAAGGGATTACCAGGAAATTAAAAACTCCATTGAAAGCTGACCATACTCCTTAAAAGAAACTAAGGATAGACTATCAAAACTTGCAGACAAGTTTGCAATGTGTGATCATGAAAGGAAAGATCTCTTAAAAAAAAACAAGGAAACAGGCAGTAACAATACAAAGGATAGAAGATGACAAAAGAATCTACAATTTAAGAATAAGAAATGTGAACAAAGAAGCAGGAATACAAAAAGGCAAATTACAAAGGCTATTCATGGAAATAATTAAGGAAAATTTCCCAAGCATGGGAAAAGAAAATGACATTCAGTTATATGAGGCATACAGAACTCCAGCCACCTACAAGCAAAACAGATCTACACCCAGACATATAATAATCAAGATACAAGAAATTCAATATAAAAACAGAATATTAAAAGCCATCAGAGAAAAGAAACAGATTACCTATCAAGGTAAGCCCATCAGGATCACGGCTGACTTCTCAACACAGACCATCAGATCAAGAAGAGCTTGGAGCGAAGTATTCCAAGCCATGAAAGATTGATGTACCCTGCAAAACTGTCACTAGAAATTAATGGAGAAAGAAGATACTTCCATGACAAAGAGGAACTGGGAGAGTTTGTGACCATGAATCCAACCCTACAGAGAATACTGCAAGACATTCTAGAGAAAGAGAAAAAAATACTGGGATTTTAGGAACAGTGTCAGAAAGGCTTCAATGAGTGGGGCAGGCAGTAGAATGAAGGAGAAAAGTAGACAAACAAAGGCACAAAAATAGCATAGCAGAAAGGAAGCAGAGAAGGATAACTATAATTTCTAACATAGATTGCCTTGATACACTATATTGTTAATAGTGCACCAGGATTTAAAACCCACATTACTCACACTACTCTGCTTAGATGTATTATATTCTGTTCCAGTCATTCTACCTGTACTAGATTTGAGGGCACAGACAGTAATCCTGAAAATAACATGATATAGTATAGTAATCATCCTTAATTTCCTATTAACTTAATCTAAATCTCTGTAAAACCTACACTGTTTTTCCATGACTGATCATAATTCAATCTGGTTTGTTAGATTGCTGTTTTGTACTGATAAATTTTTTTCAAAGCTGTTATGATTGATAGTATCAAGTGTGAGAGTATAGGCAACTGCACTTAAGATGACAATATTCACTAGAATATCCACTCTGGTTTGATTATTACCTGCCTTTGAAGTTTTATACAGTCTACAATGTTTTATTTTTACTAATATTGTTATGTACTGCTATATTCAATTATACTGCTGTATTCAATTATGCCTAATGATATAGACAATTCTGTAGAAGATAACAAGAAAGAATACAGTAATCATTGTAGATTACTTTGTACTGTGGTTTTATACGGCTTTTTGTTTTCATGTTTTTATAGGAATTTGTTTTGTTTTGTCTTGCTATGTTTTGTTTTCCCCTCTAATACAGAAAGTATAGAAATACATGCAGAGATTCATGCATGTGTAGTTGTTTACACTCTCACTGTTTGAATATCTACTTTGTTTGCTTTAATTTTGTAACTTGAGCAGCTATTTCTAAGAGGACAATATGTAATTTATCAAACAGTGATTTCTTATTGTTTATCTTTATTTTGAAATTCTGTATTATCTCTACCCTTTACATGCTTTTGTTTCTCTTTAAATAAAGGTAAAAAAAGATTATTAAACTAGACCATATTCATAAAAATATTTTTGTATGTTAAAACTCCATAAACAAATATAAAAGACCTTTAACAAACTGAAAGACACATTTACAACATATGCTACAAAGCCTAATATTTTTTGTTTTAAAGATGGCAAAACAAAACAACAGAACAAAGTGGAGCAGAAGAAAACAATGTAAGTGACAAAGGATTTCAAATCAGGACAACAGGAGATAAACAGTGGCTACTTTGAATTGGTTATCCTTATCATCATACACAATGAATTCATACAAATAAAATGTTATCAAACTGATCAAAACAGAAGAATGAAAGCATTACAGGCCTTCAAAACCAGACAATAAGAAATCAACAATGGCTACCATAATGTCTCTTATTCTCTTTAATATAGTTGTCCATATCTTCATGCATGTTGAAATTAAATTATACAAAGCAGACTAAAACTACTCTAAACAAAGAATAAAATTATTACTAGATTTCACAGCATGATAATAGGAAATCGGCAATGGTTACCAGAATGTTTCTTTTTCTTCAAAGTAGCTGTTCATCTCATCATGCATAATACAATCAATTCTCATAAACTGTTTAGAAGTTTTAGGCATGTATAGGCCTCTACTTGCTTATCTATCCTTTCTGCATTTGAGGGAAAAACAAAGCAAAACAAAATAAATTACTAGAAAAACAAGAAACAACAACAACAAAGAACAAATAAATAACAATAGCGAAGAACCCAGAACAATGACTGTATAGGCCTTCAAAATAAGGTAGTAGGAACATAACTAAGGTTGTTATTTTACATATTAATATTCAAAAGAGTTCCTCAGATCACCAGACACAAACATGCAAGATTGATCCAATCCTATGAATGTTAACTATTTTGTTCCAAGAACTAATAGAATTTGTAGCACAATCATCATATCTATCTTAAGTGTCTTTATACAAATTTAGATATCTTTCTTTTCTCTTCCTTTTTTTCTACTTTTCCCTGAGTTATTATTTTTCCCCTTTTGAGCTGATTCTTACTTTTTCATAGTATTTATTGAGGATTTTGTACCTTATGTACTCTTTCCATTTCTTACACTAGGGAGACAATACGGTGTTTACTCATGTGAGCTTGAACTATTTCATTTATAAGCATGGTCTCAAGTTCAAAGGCTAACATTTTAATATAAAATTATTAATATGAGTCACATTTTTAAAATATTCATTGATTTATTAACATACATAATTACTTTGTCAAGTAATATTAATTTTTAAAAATATCAGAGTTTTACCGTAAAAATTAAGGAAAACAATTTAGACTTAGAAAATAATACAGAGAAACAATGAATTGAAAATTCAGTTCTTGAAATAATAAATGAAGTTGAAAAACCATTAGGTAACCTCATCAAAAAGGGGAAAGAAAAAAATTAGGAATGAAAGGGGGGAAATCACAATGGATCCTACAGAATCCAGGAGATCATCAATACTTGCTTCAAGAAGCTTTACTCTAATAGATGAAAAACACAGAAAAAATGGACAGATTTCAAGAAAGAATCAAATTGCCAAAACTAAATCAAGAAGATTTAGTGATACAAAATAGACTAAAACCACTCTAAACAAAGAATAAAAGTATTACTGGATTTCACAGCATGATGATAAGAAATCAGCAATGGCTACCATAATGTCTCTTTTTTTTCAAAGTAGCTGTTCATATCATTTTAAATTCTAAAAAAATTATTAAAAATTCTTAAAAAACCAATATCAGCCAATGAAATTGAAAATGTGATTAAAGTTTTACCTACAAGGAAAAGTCCAAGGTCCTGATGCATTCATTGTTGAATTCTACATGAAATTTAGGAAGGGACTAATGCCACTAATGCTGAAACTCTCTAAGGAAATTGAAATGGAAACAACACTTCTAAATTCAGTACTGGAAACACGTATTACTCTGATTCCAAAATCAGAGAAGAACTCAACCAAAAAAGAAAACCACAGGCCAAACTCCCTACTGAACATAGATGCAAAAATCCTTAATCAGATACTGGAAAACAGAATGCAACAAATCATCAAGAAGACTGTACACCCTGACCAAATTGGATTCATCCCAGTGATGAAGGAATGGTTCAATATGCACAAATCAATAAATGTAATATACCATATTAATTGAACCAAACACAAAAATCACATGATCCTATCAATAGATGCAGAAAGCCATTTGACAAAGTCCAACACTCATTAATGATAAAACCCTACAGAAAATTAGAATAGATGGCCTTTACCTCAATCTGATAAAAGCCATCTGTGGCAAAAAATGACAGCTTTCACTATAAAATCAGGAACAAGACAAAGTTGTCTACTATCTCCACACCTATTCAATATAGTTCTAAAACACTCAGCAGAGAAATTAACAACAGAAAGAAATAAAAGGAATAAGGATAGGAAATGAAGAAGTTAAATTATCTTTATTCAGAGATGACATGATACTCTACATAGGAGACTCCAAAACCTCCACCAAAAATCTTCTATATTTAATAACCAAATTCAGAAGTGTAACTGGATACAAATTCAATACTCAAAAAATCAATGGCATTCCTGTTCACAAGCAACAAAGTCAGAGAGAGAAATCAGGAAAACCACACCCTTTACAATAACAGCCAAAATATGAAATATTTAAGAATCATTCTAACAAGGGCAAAAAAATCTATACATTGAAAATTGAAGTACTCTGAAAAAGGAGATTGAAGAGGATACCAGAAAGTGGAAAGATGTCCTTTGCTCAAGGAAATATTACAAAGAATCAACAAATGTGATCTACCTTATTAAAAAGCATTTACACAACAAAAGAAATCACAACCAGAGTGAAAAGACAATCCAACTAGTGGGAAAAAAGTTATACCCAGTTGTCCCTCAGACAAAGGACTTCTATCTAGATCACATTAAGAATTCAAAAAGCTCGGACCCCCTCAAATTAAAAGATCTAATTTAAAAATTGGCATCTGAGATTAATACACACTTCTCAGGTGAAAAAATACAAATGTTAAATAAATGTATGAGAAAAGGTTTAACATCAATGGTCATTTGAGAGATGCAAATTAAAATAACATTGAGATTCCATCTCAGTTCTGAAAGTGTGGGAGACAACTTGAGTGACTCCCCTTGAATGCAGAACAATTGCTGCAACTTTGATTATATGGAGATTTATTTCCTTATATTGGTATGTATAGAGCTGAATGAGGTATTTCCTTTTCTCTTCAATTGGCTGTAAGTATTGCAAATGAGGCTAGCTGAGATACTGGTATGTAATCTCTAAAGCCATCAGACAGTCTCCTGTTTCCTTGCATAGTACTCTCTCTCAAATATATAAGCACAGTGGGGTGGTAGAGCCAGTCAGTTCTAGGAATGTCAACTGGGTATGAGCCTTAAGGTAAAGTGGCTATGACTCAACAGGGCACAAAAATTTACATATCAGAAACTAAAGAAACAGCCTCCTAAAATAAAATCCATTTGCTGTCCTAATTGAATTATGCAAATTGATCCTTCTGCATATCCTTATCTCTTCATTTTGCAAAGACACTTTTCTCACTACCTGCCTAGCCAACTCAAGTTACTCACATAGTTCCCACCATCCTCACTGTCACTAATCCTCAAGCCACCTCTTCTTCACAGAATAATTCTGGGAGAGCCCAAGGATCAGGGCTTTTGTCCTCACATCCTCATGAGGATTGAATTTAGGACCCCTTGGCTGCCCTTAACTTGGAATATGTCTTGGTGTCTTTACTCTCACCATGGGTTGCATTGGAGGTGGTAGATTGGAATTAACTTGCCGGGATTCCAATACTGTCTCAATGGGATTATAAATATAATTTTTTGGATTGTGAGGAAGACTGGAAAAGGGATTATAATTCTTGGATGACTGTATACAAAATTTGGGATTACAATATGAAAGAACGGCTATTATCAAAAAATCAACCAATAAGAATGCTTGTGGTTGTGGTGATAAAGGAATCCTTCTCCACTGTTGGTGGGAGTATAGACTGGAGCAATCATTGTGGAAATCAATGTGGAGACTCCTCATGAAACTAAGATTAGAGGTTCCAGTCAACTCATCTATTCTCCTTCTGTGTATCGTCCCAGAAGAATTAAAAACATTATGCCACAGTAGTATATGAACCCATGTTTATATCTCCACAATTTGTAATAGCTAAATCTTGATAACAATACAAATGCTCATCAACTGAGGAAAGTATAAAAAAGAGTGATTTTTTAATGTAACAGAATGTTATTCAGCCATAAAAAATATAAACTAGATAATTTTATAAGTAAATGGATGCAACTAGAGACCATATTCATAATTGAAATAAATCACACTCAAGTGTAAACAACATATAGTCTCACTAGTGGGAGAAGCTAAACTAGTAAACAGGACACAAAATGTACAATAGGTAAGAAAAGTTCACACTAATATTGTTCAGACAAGATATCATGCCTATATCCTGTGCTCTGAATAAATACTAGGAAGACAACAATACGCAGTGTAATAATTATTATGTCTCCTAATAACCTGCTTTGAAACTCTGTTTTATTGTTATTTTTAATTTTTTCTCTTCAAAATAAAAATGTAAGCAAAGAAAATACTATTAGACCCCCCCAAAAAATTCCTTGCTCATGGATAGGAAGAAAACAATTGTGAAAATGACCATACTTCTAAAATTGTTACACAGATTTAATGCAATCTTGATCAAAATACCGTTATCATACCTTACAGAACTAGAGAAAAATTAATTTGGAACCAGAAGAGACCTAGAATAGCAAAAGATTTTCTGGACAACAAAGGCAAGGCAGGGGCATCACAATCCCTGACTTGAAATCATACTACAAAGCAACTGTGATAAAAATCAGCATAATATTGGCAAAAAAATCCCAAAATAACAAAACATAAAAAAATACCTGAGGAGAAGTGGAGCAATAAAAAATGCACACACAACTCCAAACATACTCAACTACATTATCTTTGATAAAGGGCCAAACACCTTCACTGGACGAAAAATAATATTTAAAAAATGGTGTTGGAAATCTTGATTTTCCACATGCCAAAGACTAAAACTAGACCCATGCCTATCACCATGCACCAAGCTAAAGTCAAAATGGATCGAGGATCTAAATATTAAAAGAAATATACTAAATGTACTGGAAGAGCAAATAGGTAGAAATTTTTTTTTCTTTGTACTGGGAATCAAACCCAGAGCCTTGTGCATGCCAGGCAAGTCCTGGGCTGGTGAACTATGTCTAGAAATCTTGAATACATAGGTATAAGCAGAGACTTCATGAACAAAACACAGACAACATGGGAGCTACCACAGTGAATCCACAAATGGGATCTCACCTTATTAAAAAGCTTTTGCACAGCAAAAATATTACCAGCAGAGTAAAATGACAACCCACAGAATGGAAAAAATTTTAGTCAACTATCCTTCTGATAAAGGACTTAAATTTAGAACATATAAAGAATTGAAAAAAAAATCAGGCCCCCCAAATTCAAAGACCCAAGCCAAAAATGGGTGTATGAGGTGAATACACACTTCTCAGGTAAAGAAACGCAAGTGGAAAATAAATATGTGAAAAATGTTCAGCATTATTGCTCATCCAAGAGATGAAAATTAAAACAGCACTCCAGAAAGAATGGTTATTATCAAGAAATCAACCAATAACAAATGCTGGTGGAGATGTGGGAAAAAGAAACATGTCTTCACTGTTGGTGGGAATGTACACTCATGCATCCATTGTGGAGATCAGTATGAAGATTCCTCAATAAAATAGGATTAGAGGTCCCATTTGACTCAGCTATTCTCCTCTAGGTATCTTCTTAGAAGAATTAAAAACATACCACAGATATTTGTGCATCTATGTTTATAGCAGCACAATTTGTAATAGCTAAATCTTGGAGACAACCCACGTGCTCCTCGACTGAAGAATGGATAAAAAAAGTGATAACTCATCCATAAAGAAAGATACACTGGAACCGTTTATCGGTAAATGCACACAACTTGACACTAGATTCATATTTGAAATAAATCAAGCCCATATTTGTAAACATCATATAGTCTCACTAGTGTGAGAAGCTGAAAGAGTAAATAGGACCCAAAATGTACAATAGGTACTGTGAATTGTGAAGAAACTGTTCAAAAGAAAAGACAAACTGTGATACAGGAAAGAGGAAGGAGGAAGGAGGAAATATATATATATATATATATATATATATATATATAAACATATAGTTAATATAGTTATACCACCAGTTTCTCTTCACTCTTTGAAAAGTGTGTGCTAAATATTGTTTGGACAATGTCTGATGCCTATAATCTGCACCCTGAGAACTATGAGGGCAATGATATGCAATATATTAGTTATTGTTACATTCCTATTATCTTGCTTTGAAATTGTTATGTGCTTTTCTTGTTTTTAAACTAAAACAAAAATGAGGAAAGCACAACCAATAGAAAATATGTGAAAACATGGGTAATTTACTACTATATCTACGTATCATTCTCAAACACAGAAAAATATTCAAAATTATTCATAATTAGAGAAACATAAAGTAACAAATTTGAGATACCACTTATTACCTATCAGGCTGACAAAGCTTTAAAACTATGACAACACTTTCCATTCCTATGAGAATGTGGGCACTCACACATTGTTGTTAGGAATGCAAAAATACTGTAATCCTTCTAAAAAGAAATTTAACAACACCTAACTGAACTATCTTTGCACTTACATTTTCATCTAGTGATTCTAATTCTAAGAACCTGTCTGAAATTATACCTCCTGCAATACAAAGGTGTTAGACGATTCTGGTGCAATACAGAAGCAAAAGTTACAAAACACACAGGTTTATTGAGTTGTGGACTTGGAAAGGAGCACACAACCCATGGCAGTTGGGCTGTCTCTTTCTACCAGATACAGAGAAGCAGAGGGTTATATGACCTCTGCTTGGAAGTGATGCATGGGGCAGATATTGGTGACATGTGAGGAACCAATTGGAATTCTTTGTGCATACAAACAGGAAGGGGAGATAGAATTATGGTTGAAGAAAAAGCAGGAAGTGGAAAGCATTCCTGCTTTGGCCTTCTGCCACATTAGACCACCACCATAATTGTACAGTAATTTATACTAGGGCAAAAAACCTTTCAAAAAGTACATATACACCAGATGCTCTGTGTGGTGGTGCATGCCTATAATTCTAACACTCAGAAGACTGAAGCAGAAGGATCCCATGGTTCAAGGTCATTCTGGACATCATGAGTTTAACAATATCCTGAACTACATACTGAGATCTGTTTCAAATCAAAAGCAAAACCAAAACATATGCACTAAGTTATTTGTTGCAGGATTGCTTCTGAAATATGGGAAACAACCTAAATGCTCATACAAAGGAGAGTGTTTGAATCAACTCTGATATATCCTGGTATATCCACAGAAATGTGTGCTATGCAATTGTTTGGAAAAAGAAAACTGGACTAAAATCTGTATAAACTCAGAATATGACTGACTGATAAGTACATGAAAAACTGTTAAACATCATTGGCTATTCAAGAAATGCAAATTGAAACAATATTGAAATTCCATTTCACCCCAGAAAGAATGACTACCCTCAAGAAATCAATCAATAACAAATGCTGGTGAGGCTGCAGGAAGAGAAGGACCCATCTCTGTTGGTGGGAGTATAAACTGGTACAACCACTATGGAAATCATTATGGACATTTCTCAAAAAACTAAAAGTGGAAATCCCATTTGATCCAGCTATTATGCTTTTGAGTGTCTTCCCAAAAGTGTCAAAAACATTATATCACAGTGATGTATGTGTACCCATGTTTATGGCTGCAGAATTCCTAATTGCTAAATCTTGGAAACAGCCTATATGCCCATCAATAGAAGAATGCATATAGAAAATGTGTATTTATGCACAATAGAATACTCTGCCTTTAAGAAAGACAAACTTGAGGCATTTAATAGAAAAATGGATGTACCTTAAGATCATCATCTTACATGAAGTAAATCAGACATACAACCTTAAATATCATATAGTTTTCCTTATATGAAAAAGTTAATAGGAGAAAAAAGAAAAAAAGCTTTTTGTATTCTAAGTATGTTTCTGCTGTCAGCTTCTGGTTTTACTCCAACACCATATGAGAGTTCACTTTGCAGAATTTCCATTTCTTTGGATATGCTAAGGTGCTTTTTCTTGCTATGCATATAGTCTATTTTGAATAAAAATAAATAAATTCTCATGGAAAAATCAAGTTCAAAGAAAAAATTTTTACATATTGACTTTATGTCCATGTATCTTGATATATGTTGCTGCTTATCATTTATTAATTTAATTATTTTATGTCAACATTCATATAATCTAAGGTCAATTGTTTTTCCCTTTATTTTCAGTGTTTTAACCTTTTTTTCTTTTCTTAACTTTATTTTTGTTGACCAGAACTTCCAGAAACACATTGACTACTACATCTGGTAGCATACAGCCCTATCTTATCTCTGAATTTTTGATGCTACACTTTTCAGTATCTTTCTTGATGAAAATTTTGCTAAAATAATGTCTGTTTATAGTTTTCAAAGCTCTGTATTTTAAAAATTACCAATAAATATTGGATTAAAAAGATCTATATGAATTGATTTAGACTAAAAATATAGAAATGTAAACTAGCATCTGTTATATGCTACACTCCTTACAAGCAGAGAACATAGGAAAAAATATATATATATATATATGCTCCTTTATGAAAATATGGGAATGGTTAGCAAAATAAGGAAAGAATGGGAGACTAGGAATAGATTTTAAGAGATGTGGAGGGAGCTATACTTCTTTGAACTTTTTTTAAATACTGTTTTGACTCTTAGAAACATGTTTCACAGACTGCCAATAAATAACTAAAATAAACCAAGGTGTGAGGGCAATCCAAAATGGCATACAAATAAATAATTAATGAATCAAACTGTATTACAAATGTGTGACATAACCACACTAAAGGAGATAGGGGAGAAAATCCTAATCTATGTGTCATTGCACAAGAGTATTTTCATTAGATACTGTGAGGTTAAGGACATAAAATAATACATAAAAAATACTACACTCTATCTAATAAACATGGTTCTTGTCAGCGAGTTGACAGTTCTGAAATTATTTTATGTGAATCAAGGGTTGAACAAATAAATACATTTTAAGTAATGAGGGCCAGGCTTCTCACTCTTAGAGTGACAAATAAGGAAAATGTTAAAATGAAATTCATGGTGTTAGATTGTAATTGGAGATGTCAGAAGGAACAGATATGAGTCTATGTATAGGTTTGTGTACACATGTATTTCTTTGCTTTGTCTACTGAGAGATCCTAGAAGCTGTGATACTCCCATCCAGCTCCTGGTTTCTAAATTGTCATTCTATGATTAAAAGAACAAGTCTCTTTGGAGAAAGAGTTGATTCCAGGACAGGGAAAAAGAAAACTACAAAATGACCCTGGAACATTTTCTGATACCCATTGTGGATGTGCTCAAGAAGGGATGGAATATGTCAAAAGGATACAGAAGCCAACCTTAAGCTTCCAGTGATCAGACACAGAACATATTGATTAATTTTTTTAAAAAATGATAGTGTTGAGCAGCAATCTATAGAACAAATAAATGTCTATGAACATGGTGACAAAAATAAATAACTACATAATGAAACTGGTGAAGATGGACATTTCTAGCTCACTGAAGAACTGCAAGTTTAAAAAATGGAAAGTATGACAGAAATGAAAAATTATTGAATGGGAAATGCCACAGTAATAATTGTTGTCCCTATATGCTAAAATAAGTGAGCAGAAATTTTGAGGAGATATAAGATATCAGCATAGTCTAAAAATATCTCTTTCAATATATTTATCAACATCAGAAGGGAAAATCCCAACTTCATAGGAAAGAACTTGGAAGACAGTACATTAATTGAGCCATCAAAGTTAACAGCTCCTTTAATAAGATACACTGGTCTCATGTGTTTCACATGATGTACTGAGGACACAAAAATTTCTATACTATTCTTGCAAAACAAATGCATAACCTCAAACTAATCAGGAGAAAAATTTTAAACTGAAATTAAGGACATTCTACCAAGTAATTGATTAGCACTCTTTTATATTTTTATATAAGGTTTTAAAAATGTTTTTATTAATGGATATCAATTTTACAAAACATTGAGAAGTACTCTTCAGGCAGTTCATGATCACAAAAAACAGGGAAAGACTGAGAGCTGTCACAAGTTAGAGAGACAAAGGAGGCACAACATAATGCGACATAGAATCCTGGGGAGAAAAAAAATATTTATCAGGAAGACTGATAAAATCGAATGAGTTCAGTAACTTGGTTTATCATGTTGTACCACAAGGTTAAGTTCCTTGTCTAGATTATTCCCCTCTGCCGGTACAAAATATTGGGATTAGAGGAATTCCGGTGAAATTTATACTTGAACGATTTTGCAAATTTTCTATAAATCTAAGATTATTTCAAAATAAAAAAGCTAAAAATAATGTTGCATGGTGGAAGGCAGAGAAGAAGAATGTTACAAATGTCATGTGTTACCAGAGATATATGGCAGCAATTAATATGACATGAGTACTAGTAACAACCAGCTTCTTTATCTAGTGTAAAGTTGCCTATTGTCTGAGGACATGAGAAAGGCAAAAAAAAGGGACATCCAGCCTCCTTAAATTACAGTAATACTCTATGGATTTCTGATATTTGAGCCACTAAATAAGATTTGTCTACTCAACCCTGAAAAGCCTGCACAGACTTGATGAAAGCAGACCTAGGCAGTCATGAGAAAACCAGAAGCAGGCAACAGTAAAAAGACAGGTGAAAACACATCTTTATTCAGAAGGAAATGAACATTATTTGTCAGAGTCCAAAGGTCCTCAGAATTCCTGAAATTATTTTTTTCTAATGTGCAAGGTTGAGCACCCATGGCTGCAAGTACTGAGCAGCAACAAAGAATTGGGTGCCTAACTGCTGAATTCTTGTTCTACCATTTGTTTATTGTGTTGGTTACATTCTTACCAACTTCTTTCTCTTTATCTTGGAGTAATGCCCTTGTGGTTTAAAGCTACTTCAAAAAATGAGTTACTGACATGTCTTCATTCTGCTTTTTATGTTTCCTGTCTGAAAAATTTTTATTTTATCATCTTACTGATATACAAGATATTTCCAGATGGAAAAACCTATGCTTTGACACTAATAAAATACTTACAAATATTTTGTACTCAAAGTTTTACCCTGAGTAACCATTTTAATAGTGGAGTTCGATATTATAAATTTTACAGAGAAATTTGCCTCCATGTTAGATGAATGAGTGTTAAAATCTTTAGATGAGGCAAAATGATGAGACAGGTGATCATTTCATACTATTAGAGAAATTATAATTATTTTCATTTCAGGTAGGACAAGGGGAAAATAATGGTATTGAATAGTGGGTACAATTTCTTGGATTAAAAGAAGTGGCTCTGTGAGTAGGATGTGTGAAAGCAGAGAGAGAGAGGGAGGAGGGTTTCTTTTGTGGCAGAAAAGTTTTAATGTAGAATGAGCATGAAATGCTTTTATTAAAAGTTAGTTGATGTTATATGTGTTAAGTCACATTTTGCTTTAGCTTGGGTTACCCCACATTCTGAACAAAGCTTATGTTCTTGGGTTTTATTCTGAAGGGTACCATCCCTGGGAAACAAAAATTAGGGAAAAAGGAAAGTTGAGCAAACAGGAAGGCAGGGAAGTGTATGCAGGTGGGAGGGCATAGACAAGTGGGAGGGCATAGACAGGTGGGAGGGCATATATGGAGGGGCATGCACAAGCAGGAGGGTATACACAGGTGAGGGAGTATGCACAGATGGGTGAGTACATGCAGGTAGAATAGCCTGTGGAAGTGGGAGAGCATAGGCAGGTGGGAGATTATATGCAGGAGGGAGAACATATTTAGAAGTATGTTACTGAGCTGGCTGCTGGTTCTCAGTTGTGTAGGAGGTTTTCAGAGAAGCCATACACAGAAGGTCTAAGTCCTCTCTCATTCATCAAAGTTCTCCCAATGGAGCTTAACTTTCTTTCATATTGAGGGCAACTACTGGAGAAGCTAGGGTCTCTGTTCACCCAGCTGTGTCACAGCTAAGCACTGGACTAGCTGTAGTCCTACCATAGTCAGGACAGTTGAAGCTGCACCCACAGCCTGGCTATTGCACTGAAGAAAGGCTGATATAATTAGTGGTATTAGGAAATGAAGTATAGGTGTCAATTGGGGCTCTTGTGCAGCAGGAACAATGATGTGAGCCTTCTCTGGGTTGCTCTAGCCAAGAAGTAAGGCAAGCAGCCAAGGCATTTGAGAAGTATTATGGGATCATTCCCTGGGAAGCAGACGCTGAGATGAAGATCCAGCATGCAGGAGCTTTATGAGGGAGTGCTCTTTGAATCAACAATTATGGGAGGAAAAAGAATGGAAGGATTCCATTCTGTGAAGAGAGAAATTGAGCTGTAATCATTAGCAACAGAACCTCAGTACCACAGGAAGTTTTGAAGATGGGTTGTTCCTTCAGATAATTCAAGGCCAAGGTGGAATTATGGAAAGGCCACAGGTATCATTCCAACCCTGTAGCTTTTATTTCATTCTAAATCATATCAAAATATTCAGATCATGAGTCTAGGTTTTCAAGATCAATCTACATACCTCAGGCCCTGAGGAAGTCTTAGTTTTCATGAGAGCCATAGAGGTCCAGATTGCAGAAATGTCAACCATAACTTCAGCTCAGAATCTTCCAAGGACAACTCACCAGTTCCAGTTCAAACAAATACAGAAATTCAGGGGATACCTTCCTAAGAGGCAGCCTTCTTAGGCTTTCTGAGTTTCACAGTAAGATGTAATAGTTGCCACAATTATGACACATGATTTTAAATGCCATATATAAGAGAGCAAAGGAAACTTGTCAGATGAGAGACACCACTTGCACAGACACAGAGGGATATGCATAAGGAAATGAAGAGATCACAAACGTTGCTTGTGGGAGAAAAAGAAGTTCAAAAATTACGTGTAAATCTGTGACTGGTGTTAAGACAAGCTCCCAAATTTAGTAAAAAGTTTATATCCAATGTAATTATTAACAATACCTTATACATTGTAGATGTAAAGATTGATTATGTGGTAACTTATAAATAGATTTTAAATAACCCAGTGAATGTTATGCTAAATTGTCCAGATGACAACTTCAGAGTATGACCCAAGAGTTTCTCACTAAAGTTACACTAATTTATTAGTGGCAACATTCACCACATAGCAGGAGGTTTCCCCAGAGGAGTTTAGGTCCCATACAATGGGCATTAGACAAATAACATAGTTGCCCTGGTGTTTCAGGTAAGTAAACAAGGAATAAATTTTCAACTATGAAGCATCCTTGGAATAATTCTAATTGATATATCATTCTAATCCATTTCAGAAACTTCCACTGGCAAAATCTTCTCTTCCCATCAGTGACCAAGAGAACCACAAAAACAGAAGATAGTATTACTGGAGTGATTTGTCTAAAACAGGAGCAGGGCAATTAATCTCTTCCAGTTAAATGACCAGCATTGCCACTTGCTGACCCTCAGCTTGCCAGATCATCCACAAGTATAGCAAGGAAAAATTTAGATTTTATCATTACTGACAGAACAATAATGTCATTATTGAAACACACTGTTGTTATACATATATACCATGTGTCTCAATATCAATATAGCTAACATTTTGATCTCCATCAGCCTATCTTTCTGTTTATATCTATTGGTACAGAGTTTAGATATAGGGCAGAAGAATGCTATGTGCTAATTCCATCAGTCCACAACAGATACGATTATATTATTTGATATTTCTTATAGGAGAAAGAGTGGGAAATAAGAAAGAGATCAAAGCAAATTTCCCAATAAAGAATGTAAACTCAGATAATTTGCTCCACAACCCAAAAACTTCAGAAAACTTCAATAAATTACTGTAATATAATATAAAAGAATAAAGAAAATACAATATATGTTATATTTAAAAACTTACTTTGAAAGTACATGCAGTTTACAATCATCTTAGGGAATGGTTTATGCACATATTACTGCTCCTTTCTTTTTTTCTTAACTCCCTCCCCTATCGTTATCCTTTCTCCCTCTTCCTTCAATATTCCTAACCCGAGTTTCATTCTTGTTGTTATTGTTAAACCTAGTTCACATTGTGGCATATAATGTTCACATTAATTGAGTTATTAGGTTCCTACATGGCATACCTTTATTGTTTTTTAAAATTTTAAAGAGAACAAATAAAGCAAAACATAAAAACAAGATAATTAGAGGGTAACAATGGTTTATACATGCATATTGTTATCTTTAAATTAGTTACTTAGTATACAAAATACCAGCGTTTAATTGTCCAAACAATATTAGCACAAACCCTTCTTTTCAATGAACTAAGTACAAATATCTTAACTGTTTTATATATATATATAGATGTGTGTGTGTGTAATTATTATTATTATTATTATTTCTTTCAGATTCTCACATTAGGGAGACAATATGATGTTTACACATGTGAGTCTGATTTACTTCACTTAAGACTATGGTCTCTAGATGTATTCATTTACCTACGAAAGCCTCGAGCTTATCCTTCTTTACGGTTGAGTGGTACTCCATTGTGTAAAACTACCAGATCATTTTTAAGCATTCTTCGGCTGATGGGCATTTGAGTTGTTTTCAAGATTTAGCTATTACAAATTCTGTTTCTATAAACATGAGTACATATATATTGCTGTGGTACAATGTTTTTAGTGCTTTTGGCAAGATACTTAGCAGGAAAATAGCTGTGTCAAATGGCATCACCGATTTTAAGTTTTTTTGGTTTTTTTTGTTTTTGGGTTTTTTTGTTTTTTGTTTTGGTTTTTTGGGGTGTTTGTTTGGTTGGTTGGCACTGGGGCTGGAACCTCATAACCTTGAGCTTGCCAGGCAAGTGCTTATGGCACTGAGCTAAATCCTCAGCCCATCAATCCTAGTTTTTTGAGGAATCTCCACACTGGTTGCATAAGCTTACACTGCCACCAACAGTGGGAAAGGGTTCCTTTTCCCCCACAGCCCCACCAGCATTTGTTATTGGTCAATACATTGATGATAGTCATTCTTTCTGAAATGTCATGAAATCTCAGTGTTGCTTTAATTTGTGTCTCTCTGATGACAAGTGATGCTGAACATTTTTTCATATATTTATTTGCTATTTGTATTTCTTCATCTGAGAAGTTCATATTTGACTCAGATGTTCATTTTTGGATTTGGTCTTTGAATTTGGGAGGTCTGATTTTTTTTCAATTCTTCATATGTTCTAGATGTAATTCCTTTGTTTGAGGGACAGTTGGCTAACAGTTTTTTCCATCGTGTGCCTTGTCTTTTTACTCTGTTGGTGGTTTCTCTTGCTGCACAATAGCTTTTTAATAAGGTGATTTCCCAGTTGTTGATTCTTTGTTACAGTTTCTGTGTGATTGGGGTTTTATTCATAAAGTCTTCGCCTACACCAAAATTGTCAAGAATTTTAACTATTCTATCTTCCAGCAGATTTTATGTTTCTGCTTTAAGATTTAGATTTTTAATCTAATTCAAGTTTAGTTTAGTGCATGTTGAAAGATGTGGGTTATTTTTTAATCTTCAGCATGTGCAGAGCCAGTGTTTCCAGCACCATTTATTAGAGAGGCTTTCTTTCAGTGAATGTGTTTAGCACCTTTGTCAAAGATAAGGTGGCTTAGTATGTCTGGAGTTGTTTCTGTATCTTCTAATCTATTCCATAGATCTTTGGGTCTATTTTTTTTATCAGCACCATGGTGTTTTTTTTCTCACTTGAATAATTTCAAGTCAGGGATTGTGATGCCCCCTGTCTTGCTTCTGTATCTTTAGTCTTCTTATTTCCCCTTCCCCTCCTCCTCAACCCTTGCTCTTGTTCCCTTGAACCACTTCCCTACTGCATGAGATCCAACTCCTTGTCCCTTTCTATCTATCTTTTATTTTTTACTTTTTTTGTACTTTGCATCACTGAAATGAGAAAATATAAAGAAAAAAATAAAGTAACTTACACTTAGCTTTGCAAACTTTTTTTTGGTACTGGGGATTGAACTCATGACCTCATGCTTGTCAGGCAAGCACTTAAGCCACTGAGCTAAATCCCCAGCCTCAACTTTACAAGCTTTTGTGGCTGGTGGTAAGGTACACAAGAGAGAGAAGAGTTGTGTAGGCTGACTTTCACTATAAGTAACTAAATCACTGCTATCTATTGGTTCAATCGAATCTTTTTTTCATGCAACTTTAACAAAAAACCCTATCCAATGACACTTGCTTTTGCCTCCTTTTGAGGACTTCACAGAAATGTGCCACTGCATTGTTAAATGGATTCATCTCTTTCACTGCTACAGCTTTTTTCAGGTGGTATTTTCTACAAAATTTTGCATTACTTCCTACATTTTATATGAGATTATCTCCTTAATCACGCTTGAAGAATCTCTCTACCTTTTTCTTCTCTTCTTCTGCTGACAAGACTTCTGCTATAGTATTTTGCTCTTGGGTGTCAATCACCCAAATTGTCACAGCTGAAGTGAGGGAGAAGAACCATTGGCTCAGCTGTTATCATGTGACAGTCTATGTCACATACTACTTATCTTGCAAGACTTCACTCATTTATCAAGTCAAGATTTATTACGAATTTTTGCACCTCTTACAAAGCAAAAACAGAACAAGTTGTTTTCAATACAAGGTTTTACTGTATTTACTTTGGTCCAGAAATTTGTATATAATCCGTGGTAGAAAATTCTCACATTCTCATCCTTGGAAGAAAATTTTGACTTAGGAAACAAACTTCAAGCTGAATCCACTATATTTGGTGAATGACTAAAGTATGGGAAGCATTTGGGATGATGGGAGGTGATGCAACACAATGAAAAGAAAATAAAGGATGAGATAAAATTAAAATATAGTAAATGGTCCTTGTGAATATTTCACATTTTAAACCTGCCAGTATTTCCAACAGAATAGTTCTAAACATGTTTAAACTAATGACAAGATGTTTGGAAAAATGTTTATTTGGTCTTTCAAGGTGATTATTTTGAAATATAACATTCATTTAGATATTCAAATTTTATCTGATATTTTAAGGTCACCATATAATCAATCTGTACATCTAGAATACAAAATGTGTTATTAATAATTATGTTGGAAAAAAGGTATAAATCAGAACTGTATCAGGCAAACTGAAACTATGGTAGTCATGATATATGTAAAAACATAATTGTCATTCTTCGTAGTGACTCTTTATATACCATGAGAAATCATTTTTAAAAGGACTTCTATTGTGAATCTCTATAAAAGGAGAAACATTTACTGAAATCTGTTAACTAACATAAGGTACTATTTAGATAGCAGGGAGGAACTTCATTTCTTTCATACCAAGCTGTATAGTGAACAAAAATATCAGAAGTATAAGAAAAGTAAAATGGTCAGGCGTAGGCTCCTGGAAGCTCCACCAAGGGCTCACGCTGCCACCAGGAACTCAGCCCAAGCCCGCCTCAGGGCAAGGCTCCCGGAAACTCCACCAAGGGCCGACCATGCCACTGGGAACTCAGCTCAAGCCCGCCTCAGGCATGGGCTCCACATAAGCTCCACCAAGGGCATGCCCTGCCACCGGTAACTCAGCCCAAGCCTGTCTCAGGGCAAGGTACCCCGGAAACTCCACCAAGGGCCTGCCCTGCCACCAGGAACTCAGCTCAAGCCCGCCTCAGGCTTAGGCTCCCAGTAAGCTCCACCAAGGGCACGCCCTGCCACTGGGAACTCAGCCCAAGCCCACCTCAGGGGTAGGCTACCCGTAACCTCCCACATGGGTCCGCCCTGCTACCAGAAACATTGAGGAGGCCCTCCCAAGACTGAAAACTGCCCTGGACTGCTACAGATCGGCCCACTTTCCCACCTGGAACATCAGAAGATCTCAGCAGGATCCAGTTAGGGTGAGAAAACTTGAAACTTTGCTGCCAGGTGGTGAACTTTGGACTACATCGGATTAACTGTATCAATGTGGTGAGTATACCCCTAAAATAGAGGTGTACAGGGGATAAATAGGGCCAGTAGTAAAACCCCCTCCAACTAAATGTAAGACTTTGGTGTGTCTGAAAAGAGTGTGTGTGATCCCCACCTACACATAGAAAACACCAGGCAGAGTGAAAATGATAAAAAAAAGCAAAATGCAGTCTCAAACATATAGTTCACCAGAAGCAACTATAGGATACACTGAAATAGAGAACCCCAAAAGTAACACACCAGGAATCTCTGAAAAGATAGCCAGTGAAATAAAACAACTGCATCAGGCTATAGAGGAAATCAAATTAGAAGTACTCTCCCATGTAAAGATAGAAAAAACAACTTTAGTAAAGGAGTTATTGAATGCAGCTAAAGAACAACTAGAGCAAAAAATGCCTACATGTCTGTCTACATGCCGAAGACTGAAACTAGATCCATGTATATCACCATAAACAAAACTAAAGTCTAAATGGATCAAAGACCTCAATATTAAAACAGAAACACTAAATCTACTGGAAGACAAGGTAGGTAGAAGTCTTGGAGACATAGGGGTAGGCAGAGAATTCATGAACAAAACACAAACTGCATGGGAAACACTTCGAGCAATCAACAATTGGGATCTCACATTCTGCACTTCAAAGGAAATCACCAACAGAGTGAAAAGAAAACACACAGAGCGGGAAAAAATTTTAACCAGCAACCCCTTAGAAAGGACTTATGTCCAGAATATATGAAGAATTGAAAAACATCAAGCCCCCCAAATTCAAAGACCCTATCCAAAAATGGGCATCTGGGATGAACACACAGTTCTCAGAGAAAGATATTCAAATGGCAAATAAACACATGAAGAAATGTTCACCATCACTGGTCATTCAAGAAATGCAAATTAAAACAGCATTGAGATTCCACCTTACTCCAGAAAGAATAGCTGCCATCAAGAAATCAACTGATAACAAATGTTGGCGAGGCTGCGGGGAAAAAGGAACACTGCTCCACTGTTGGTGGGAATGTAGACTGGTGCAACCATTATGGAAATCCATATGGAGAATTCTCAGATGACTTGGATTGGAATCCCCATTCAATCCAGCTATCCCCCTCCTGAGTATTTTCCCCAAAGAACTGAAAAGTTCATATCACAGTGATATATGTGCACCCATGTTCATAGCTGTGCAATTTGTGATAGCTTAATCCTGGAAACAACCAAGATGCCCAACAACTGCAGAGTGGATGAAAAAGATGTGGCATTTTTATACAATGGAATATTACTCAGCTATAAAAAAGGTAGATCTTGAGACCTTCATAGGCAAATGGAGACAACTTGAGTATCCTCATTAGTGAAATAAGAATCATATTTATAAATATCATATTGTGTCTCTAGTGTAAAAAAGTAAATAAGAACTACAAGAGTAATAAAACCAAAATCTCTAATTGCTATTGTAAAAAAGAGAGGAAAAGAAAATGCTCTAAGGGATATAACTGCATGTATGTTTGAGTGTGTAAAATAGATGACCATATTGCTGAATCTTTGTTGGATCTTTGAGCAGAACTGTTTGTAGTCTGACTGTTTGAATATTTACTATGTACCCTTTAACTTTGTAACTTGAACAACAACATCCAGGATGACAGTATGTAATTTATAAATTACTGAGTTCTTAATGGGGCTTTTTCTCATTGTCATTTTTCTTTCTTTCTTTTAGAAGTCTGTATTTTTGCTACCTTTTTTTCTGTTTAAATAAAATTTTAAAAATATATAATTGGTATTGTAAAAAAGAGGGAATAGGAAGTGCTATAAAAGATATAGCTGCATGTATGTTTAGATGTGTGAGATTGATGACCTTATTTCTAGGTTCTTGTTGGATTATTGAACAGATCTGTTTGCACTCTCACTGCTTTAGTGTTCACTTGGTGTGCTTTAATGCTGTAACTTGCATAACTATTTCTAAAAGAACAATATGTAATGTGTCAACTAGTGATTTCTTACTGTTTATCTTTTCATGAAATTCTGTAATATTTCTACCTTTTTCCTGTTTTTTTTCTCTTTCAATAAAAAAAGAAAAGTAAAATGTAGTCAACTCACTGAAATTTACTTAGTACCTGTTTTGATGACATCGTTCCAAATGGTTAGTGGAGATGCTTTTTCCTCCTTCCATAGCCTATGTTTTCTGGCTTAACTAGATCTAGGTAATTGTCATCATAACCTCAAGAACTGCCTGATGTAGTTGTGGATACTGTGATGTACTGTTCATATCCTACTTCCAAAATGAAGAACTTAATACCCTAGCTACCAGTAGTGCTGCCTAATAATAATTCTCAAACAGTTTCAGAGAATGGCTTGGATGAGAAAATAAACTCCTTCACCAAGGTGCAAGCAGGGCAACCCACATCTAATGGTTGAATACAGGGAGTATAAAGGCCTAACCCACTCACCTAAACTTGGGACAGCTCTAACAAGACATAGCAGTACAAAAGCTCCCCAGGAGATCAGCTGAGGGCTTCATTAGGACCAGTAGTTCAACCTCTCCTTCTATACAGTCATATTTCTGTCCCCTCCTTTCTATGGGTATTTATCCTAAGAGAACTTTTTAGTAAATGCTCCTATGCTGACCTCCATCTCAGAATCTGATTCCAAGTGACTGCTAACTATGACTATCACCTTTAGTATTAATGTTAGCCTAACACATGATCCATTCTGGCCTTAACTCCTCAGCAAAAGATTCAGATGCATTCTTGGTTCACAGGTTGCACTTACTATAAATGTCCTAGATAGAGACTAAAGGCTTGCTAATATTTTGTCTGTGGCATCAAAGAAAAAACAGTGGCTAAGTCTAAATACATTTTATAGTTAAGAGTCTCCTACATCAGTTGGAATTGAAATTGGAAACACTCCAGCTTTGTGTACTAAGATGTGGAGGATGTGCAGGAAGTGGTAGATGAAAATCTACCTTATTGGATCATATTTTCATTTTGCAATTCCTTATAACAAAGACATTTGTAGCCACAAGACATACTACCTAGTAGTATAGTTGTGTTAAATCCAGTAATAATTTGCACCATGTGAAAAACCTATTCATTGGAAAATACTGTGTAAATGAAACTCAGATAATTCAGGACTTTCTATATTTTTCTGGGTAAACTTTGGCATAGTAAGGAAAAGCAATTAAGTGCATCAACAAACATAATATTTTATATGATGGTATAAATGGATAAGCGCTCTCGATTAAAAACACAACGATCCTTTTTCATTTTTAAGAGAAAATACATTTAAAAGAAAAACCTTAAGGAATCCTTTCAAAATCCCAAATGTCTGAGCAGGGTTTCAAGTAAAATGGATAAGAGAAGAAACCCCTTCCCATAATTTTCCACATGAAGTATCACACTGGGCTGAAAAAACCAGTCTTCAATGCTCAACAGTATTATTACTACAGGCCACTCTATTTAAAAGCTCTGACTTTTCTCCTAGTAATTATATCTGATTACAGGTAAAAGAAAGTTTTCTATACTGTATGTCATAAAATCCACTGTGAATGCTAACCACACTTCATCTCAAGTGAAATATGAGATATATTTGTACATAATGTACAATTCAGTATAAACCATGAGCAGAAATCAAATAGGTTGGGCACTTTTTACTGACAACATTTAGAGTTGTTGCATGATACTACTCCAGAGAATCTGGGTTCTAGTAAAATTATTTATGGTTGAGTGTTACAAGGTTATTCAGAGAAGTTATAAACAATAACCAACTCCAATTTGTCATAGATGCCATAATTGGGCTCCCAGTTTTCATTAACTTCTAAGAGTATAAATCTATTTTAGAAAAAGATTTTAGAAGATGTTTAAAGCTCATCATAATTAAAAGAAACTACTGACAATAATTTACCAATGAATAGATTAATGGTTTAAATTTAGTAAATCATAATTCAATAAGCTCTATTTTCACAGTGATTCCTAGAATAAATTAATTCAGCAATGATATAAGCTTACCTTATGCCCACACCTTTGCAGAACAGTCTGTTGGCTACTTGCATTCTTATACCTAGTGGAAGGAAATCATGTTAAAAGTCAGTAATAAAAGGGAAAAAAAGCATGTTTGGAACCTGATTTTCCCATTCTTTACCTTTGTGCTCAAAGCAATGGGAGGGGAGAAAGAAAAGAGAACATGTGTATGTTAAAGGAAACTATAAAGGTTTATCAACATTTATATAACCCCAGAAGGTACAAGTTTTACACAGTTCAGGAAACCACCCATTTCCATTCAGAAGAAAGTCACACACACTTATTTTGTGTCCAAAATAAAACTATACAATTGGAGGTATTGTAGAGGGGAAAAGTCAACATACTTACTTGCAAGCTAGGCAGGTAGGGAAAGGAATACTATTTAGATAATAGGGGAATGAAACCAAGTGGTCAAAGGAAAAATTCACAATGTGCTCTGGAAAACACAAACATAAATGAATATCAATCAGAAAATATATTCAATGAATTGATGGGAGAGAAGTAAATTATAAAGTTCATCTTTATTTAGGATGTATTTTCCCATGTTTTTTACTTAAAAGCTAGAAACATGTGACCCTGAGCAACATTTTTGCCCTCTGAGAGCTTACCAGAAATATGGCTAAAAATGGGTCCATATGTACCTTTGGCAATAAAGATTTTTCTATAGTGATTGAAACTTGTTGCATGCCTGCAACACAAAATTTTGTCAAGCTTACCATTACACCTAATGTTATATATATAAAATCATGTATAGTATTTAAAATTCTCTGTCAAATTTGTACAGTTTATCATAGCATAGGAACTCTATGCTAACATGATGAGTTAATGATTGAACACATGAATTTCTGCAGGCATTACTGGAAAATATTTCCCCTCATGTGTTTTTGAATATTTTCTTTTTTCCAGTTTTATCTTGGCAAGGAGCTGGTAATAGTACAGAATCTATGAAGCTCTGAAAAAAATACTACTTTTTAAGTGAAGAGCTGAAAAACTGCACCTTTTCCAATTTTTAAGTACAATTTACATACCATAAAATTTCCAGTTTTAGGTTACAAAAATAATATTTTATTCATTTGCCAAGTTGTACAATATCATCACAATACAATTTTAGCTATTTCTAGCACCCTAAGAAAGATTCATAAGACCATTTGCAATTCTTCCTCATTTCTACTTCCAGCCCATTGCAAATAATAATCTATTTTTTGTTTTTGTAAATTTGTCTTCTGTGAACATTTTATATAAATATAATCATATTCTGTGTAGTCATTTGTGACTGGCCTTTTTCACCTAGTATAGTGATTTTAATTTCATTAATGTTGTATCAGTACTTTGTTTCTTTAGTGGCCAAATATTATTTCATCATGTATAAAATATATATGTGCATGATATTTTGTTTAACTTCTCAAAAATCAATGGACATTTGGTTTCCCTACTATGAATAATGCTGCTATAAACATGAGTACAAGTCTTTGTATGGACATTTATCTTCACATCCTTTAGGTAGATAACAAGAATTGTTGGATCATATGTTAGATATAGGTTTAAATTTTTAAGAAACTGCCACACTGTTTCCTAAACTGGGTATGCTGTTTTACATTTTCATCAGAAATGTATAAGGGTTCCATTTTCTCTACATCCTTTCACATACTTGTTACTGTTTTGCTTTCTAATTATAGCCATTATGTTTTGTATGACATGTTATCTTATTGTTGCTTTAATTTGCATTTCCCTAATAACAAATGAAGTTGAGAATACTTTTCATATGCTCACAAGACATTAGTATATCTTTTTGATGAAATATTTACTCAAATTTTTTACCCATTTTTAATTTGGGCCATTTGTCTTGAGTTGACAGCATATGGTTGTTCATCTATACACTTTGTATCACACTTAATAACACATAGGTAAGCATAAGTAAAATATTTCCCTCATTTCTGTGAGCCCTCTAGCAAATTAATGGAATATGAGGAAGGGTTATGAGAACCCCAGTTAATATTCAGTGGATCAGAAGCAAGGGACACAATATGAGGCTTGTAATTAGCACATAAAGGGGTGGGGTCATTTGTGGTACTGAGAGTACTTTTATCTTGTATCTGATGATGTCTCCCATAGATAATGTCAGAAGTGAATTGAAATGAAAATTGAATTGAACTCAACTGAAGTAAACTAAACTGAACTGAATTGAATTGAATTGAATTGAACTGAACTGAACTGAATTAGAAGATTCCAAGATGGTGTCCACTGAAGAATGGCTTGGTGGTGTGTTAGGATCAACTTCATATATCTGTTGTCAGAAGTGTTGTGTTAAGTGGTATATAAGAATAAGAAAAAAAAACTTGGGTTTTTTCCTGTATTTTTAGATCTTTTATTACTAGTTTGTTGATTTTTTATTAAAATGAGTATTAAATATTGTCAAGTGCTTTTTTGTGTTTATTGAGGTGATCATGTGGTTACTGTGCTTTGTTCTATAAATATGATACATTACATTAATTTTAAAATATTAAATCAACTTTGCATTCCTGAAGTAAACCTCACTTGCCTTGTTGTATGATATTTTAAAAATATTGCTGTAAGGCACAGAGGAAGACGTACAGACCTGCCAATGACACCACTGGGCTTGTGTAAAGGCAACATGGCATTGCATTTTTTATGCCTGAGTGCAGGCAGATAGAGGGTGAAAAGGCCATCCATAGTGAGCAAATAGAAACTGGTTTTTTTTTTTTATAGATCTTGAAAGAAGGCAAGGTTCACTAGGTGGAAAATCTTAGTAAATGTTCTATGGATGTGTCATGCCTGGGTGGGCAAAATCCTTGAGGTGTTCAATGTAAATATTTGGGTGTATTTGGATGTCCCAAGGGTTTGGAAGATTCTGTGCTCCAAGGCCACCATTGTTGAGCTGAGAGCAATACTTCTGTTGACAGACAGTTGGTAACTGGGAGAGTCCAGCCTGAACCAAGTCTTACAATTGAAGGATGTGATTTGCTATTTTTCCAAGAATATTTAGTTTGTATCTATGAGGCATATTCTTCCTTCTTTGTAATATTTTGTCTAATTTTGCTATTAGACAAAATGAAAGATTTTTGTTTACCAATTCATTTACTAATTTTGGTTCTCCATATATTTTCTATTTCTTCTTGAATCAGTTTGGTTATTTGTGTCTTTCTAGGAATGTGTTAATTTTAACTGTCCATTCTGTTCATAGTATTGCCATGTAATTCCTTAAATTTCTGAAGTTAATAATGGTGTCTCCCTTTCATTCTCAAGTGTGGCAATGTGTCTTCTTTTTCTTTTTAAATTTGGTGAGTCTAGCTAAGATTTGTCAATTTTGTGTATTTTATCAATGAACTAACTTTTGCTTCCACTAATTTTCTCCATTTCTTTGTTTTCTGTTCCATTACTTTCTGTTCTAATCTATTATTTTTGATTCTTAAGCTGCCTTTTTAGTTTACTTATATTTTCTTAAGATAGAATGTTAATTATTTGAGATCACACTTCTACTTCATATAGATGTTTCAACTATAAATTTCCCTTATGGCACTGTTTTAACTGCATTGCATCAATTTTAACAGTATACTTTCAGTTTTCATTCTGCTAAAATATTTTCAATTTCCCATATGATTTCCTCTTTGACCTGTGGATTATACAGACATACTGTTTAATTTCTAAATATTTGTGCATTTCTTAAAGCTTCTTCCATCATGGATTTATAGTTTGGCTTAATTTTTGGTTGTACTTCAACACAAAATTTTGCCTAAATTTTTTTCTATCACTTTTCCCTACCAGTACTGCACCCTTGGGCTAACTGTGATGCTGTTTCTTTCCTGACTGTTTGCCACTGAGATTTGTATTGCTTTAGCAGTTATCCAGGCATGAGATTTTGCAAGTTTTTCTCCAGATAAAATCATTATTTTTGTGAGGTTTCAGAGCTACCGCTTCATACAACCTGATTCATCTGGGTATAATCATGAAGCTAAGGTGAAGGAATTAGAGAAATCCAGTAAACTCATTGTTTTTATAAATGCTTATTAAGTTTTAGTGAATAAATAGCTTACAATATTTTGACACCTTTTCTCTATTTTACTGGTGCCTTTTAAAAGAGAATTTTCCAAGCTTCTTAGTCCCCCTCTCTTTTTTCAAGACTAGAGATTGAATTTTGGGTCCTTGTACTGAACTACATTACCAGACTTTTAAAATTTTTCTGTAATTTTTACTTTTGAAACAAAATATCTTTAACTCTTTAAATTGGCCAGTCTAGGATCAAATTTGTGATTCTCCAGAATAGAATTCTTTTTACAATTCATTCCATCTCACTCTAGAAAGAATGGCTGCCATCAAGAAATCAATTGATAACAAATGTTGGTGAGGCTGCGGGGGAAAAAGGAACCTATCTCCGTTGTTGGGAGTGTAAATTGGTGCAGCCACTGTGGAAATCAGTTTGGCTATT
Source organism: Hydrochoerus hydrochaeris (assembly GCA_004027455.1). Lineage (NCBI taxonomy): Eukaryota > Metazoa > Chordata > Mammalia > Rodentia > Hydrochaeridae > Hydrochoerus > Hydrochoerus hydrochaeris. Next base: position 58,877 of record PVLA01006360.1, on the reverse strand, counting down.
CCTCAAAAAACTAGAATTGGACATCCCATTTAATCCAGCTATTCCCCTTCTGGGTATTTTCCCAGAAAAATTGAAAATATCATGCCACAGTGATATATGTGCACCCATGTTTGTAGCAGCACAATTTCTAATAGCTAAATCTTGCAAACAACCCAGATGCTTGTCAACTGCAGAATGGATAAAAAAGATGTGATTTTTTTCTACAATAGAATATTACTCACTATAAAAAATGTAATCTTGAGGCTTTTATAGGTACATGGAGGCAACTTGAGACCATACTCATAAGTGAAATGAATCAAATGCACATTTATAAATATTGTATTGGTTTCCTCATATAAAAATAATAAATAAAAAACTGAAAGAGTAATAAGATCCAAAATGTACAATAGATATTGTAATAATGAAAGGGAAAGAAAGTGTTCAAAAGGAAAAAGCAACTGGAATAGGGGAAAGGAAAAATGAAGAAAGGAAAAGATAATATGTATGTTGGTAAACATATATAAATGTGTGTATATGTATGCTAGATAGTAACTATATTACTAATCTATGTTAGTTCATCCAAAAGAAGACTTTGTGTTGTCATTGTTTGATTGATCATTTTTGTGCCTAGATTTTGTAACCTGAACAACTACTTCTAAGATAATAATATGTAATATGTTAGTGTTAATTTTCTACTGTTTTTTGAAATTCTGTATCATTTCTACCCTTTTTTCTGTTTTGCTTTTTAAAAGAATAAAGAAAGAAAAAAGAAATAGTGATAATGATTATCATCATTTGATAAAGGTTTACTTTGTGGCATGTACTTAGCATACCTCATCCTATTCAATAGTAAAAACAAACTTAATAATTTAGTTTTAGAAATAAGGAAACAAAGAAGCTAAGTTTGCTGCCTAAGAGTTCATAATCAATAGGACCTAGAGATGGAACTTGAACCCATAAATATCTTCCCTTCTATATGTAGTAGTACAAAACCAAACATTATCAAACATGGTTCTTCTCAAGGTACAGGTTACTTGATAAATGTTAGACAAGAAAAACAGCTTTAAAGAAACATTTCTTTGGTGTGACATTAGATGACTTTTTAAAAAATGCCTCATAACTTAATTTCAAGTGCCTATGAGTTCTTCTATTTATTCGTCAGTTTGTTTATGTATTATTTATGTCTAACCTAAATCAGAAGTCTTGAAATAAATTAGAAAAAATTTTAAATGATTTTAAACATTTTGACATTGGTATATCACTGTCCCAGAAAATGGAAAAATATACATACAATTCTGAATAGCTTTTTAAAGAGTTCATGAACTCCAAAAAGTCATAAATCTGTTTGAGAACTTCTACTTTAATAATAGAGATGAGGCCTAGAGCAGCTGCTTGCTCATAAAACACCTTTGTCAAGTAGTAGAACTAAGCAATCACTTCACTCATATTCTCTTTTTCAGTTAGGAACATGCACAGCTATACCTGATGGCTCTGACAGACAATATATTTGCCAATGAAGATGTTATGCTTGTTTTGTTTTGTGTCCTTAGTTCTTGGCTCAACACTTGGTAGACAATAAATCCACTTATAGTTGATTCATGCATAAGTAATTTCTAAAACATTTTATTCCAAAACAAGATGAGACTTACAATGTAAATGACCTAAGAAAGATAACCATGAGGTTTAAATTCACAGAAAGAGATAAATCTCCTATGTCAGATCCTTTGATAGAGGATGGAAAGGTCAGTCACAATGTGGAATTTGGGGTTTTCAGAAACAAAAATTTTACTAAGTTGTGAGTCAGGCAAGATTTTAGTCTGTAGTGAATTTGTGAAGAAATTGGTAGATAAAGAGTGGAAGAATAATTTACTTATGAATTGCCAAGGAATATGTGAGACTCCAAAACTGAAAACAACACACTCTCCACAGTGCTAAAAAGCCTTGGTATTTTCCACATCTCTGAAAGCTCATTTTGCTTCCATGGAAACAACTATTTACATTGATGCACAGAAACTCCTACAGGCAAACACTCAGAGAAAGTCAAAAGCAAGTATGAGGTTTCCATATACTCAAAGGTCTCAAATCTTCCTGTCCATAGAAATCTGTCAAGAGCAGCCAACATACCTTCTGGGCCTCAGCTTACTCAACATTCTTTTTGGCATTGCTAAATACATCACATGAAATCCCCAAACTTCTAATTTCTACAATTCAACTTGGCAAACATTTATTGAGCAGTTAGCATATTAAATCCCAACAGAATCCTCAGTCAGTCCTGAAGGAAATTCTGAAGATGGAATGGTTCTTCAGATGATTCAGGACCAAGGAGGAACTATAGGCAGGGCACAAGCTTAGGTGACATTCCAGTCTTGTACCCACTATTTGATTGAAGTAACAGTTTCCAAGATACTGTACATCAGAAAATAAAGACAGTGATACATGAGAAATGGGAAACAAATGTTAGAAACCCTAAAATTTCTCCTATTTACATCCATGAGAAATTTTCCAGGTCATGATTTCAGGAAGTTAGATATAGACAGATGCCTGTGATTTCTTGTACTAAGGAGACAAATCCCACAATCTGGAGAGACCATGGTGGCTGAAGTTCTCAGGACAGAGTACCAGAGAGGAGAGAACTATACAAAGAGAAAACTGCAGGAATCTGTATTGAGGCTCCCTGAAGTAATCAGATGGACAATGACCAAGGCCTATGTGTGAGGAAAATACCTGAGGCCAGTGAAAGAGCCACCCAAAAGGATTACAGGTAACAGATCCAGGCCCTTATACAGAAGTGATAATAGCTCCTGGTCCTACAAACTTTTTGACTATAAGAAGCCTCAAAATTCACTGGACATTGGCTTAGGTACTGAGAAGGTTCTGGTATCAGTAGTAATGAACAGTTAGCCCTAGAATAAGCACATCTTTGATTCTAATTATCAAGTCTTAAAAGCAAGACTTAAAATAATCAGTTTCCAAGTAACTTGACTACATACTTGAACAAGCTCAACTATTATTTTAAGATACAAAAATATTTGGCACACAAGGATGTAAAATTCACAATATACAGCATAAAATATAATATTTCCAAGAATAATCAGGAAACTATGCTTCAAGATGAAGACAAAAATGAATCCAAAGTAACACAGAAGAAACATAGTGGGGTTACAACAGTAGAAAAAGAGATCAGAAAGGTTTTGGAATTGCATTTCATACACAGAAAAAGGAAAAGTAGATACACAACAGATATTAAAAGCCTCAAATAAAACTTCCACAGACAAAAAATTAAATATATGAGATGGGAAAGTAAGCAAATGGGATTAATGTTACATCAAACATTGAAGAACAGAAAATTTAAAACTACAGAAATAAAAAAATCACCCAAACTCCAAGATAGAAAAAAGAAGAACTAAAGAAAAATATTGTCTGGAATAAAAAAAATCAACTCATAATTACAAAATGGTCAACTCATTAAGAGAACATGACAATTCTAAATATGTGACTAATAATATAGTTTTAGAACACACTTTAAAACAATCTGACAGAACTGAAAAGAACAACAGAAAAATTAACAGTTGCAGTCTAATATATCAGAGCTCTTCTCTCAATAAATGATGGGGTTTAAAGGCAGAAAGCCAGTGAGAACACAGTGTACTTGATTAATATTATCAACCAAATGGACAATACTGGCAATTATAAAAATTTCTACCCAAAAGTAGCAAAATGTACATTGTTTTCAAGTGTATGTGAAATATTTACTAAAATAAGCTATATTTGAAAACAGATTATATTGAGAATAAAGTGATTCAAACCATACCAAAATCATTTTCTGAACACAATGGAATTCAATTAGAAACCAGTAACAGAATAATATCTGAAAATTTCCCAAATGTTTGAAACACAGTTTTAAATAACTCATGAGTCAAATATGAAATGAAAAACATAATTATAAAATATTTTGAGCTAAATTAAAGTGAAGACACACTGAAAAATTAAAAGAGGAAATCAAGAAAAGAAGTAAATCGATAAAAATTAAACCTACTTACTTGTGAAGATCTATAAAATTAGTGAATCTTTACCCAGATTGAACAGGAAAAAGAAACATACTAACAACATAAATGAGAAAGTAGATAGTACTAGATTCTAACAATGTTAAAGGCATATATTAAAATATTGAAAGCAAATATTAAAAGAAAATATTATGAAGAATAAATTGAACAACTGATAAAATAGACAATTACTTGAAAGACACAAACTCTAAAATTTGTTGAAGAAATAGAAACTAAACATAGCACTACATGTTTTTTAAAAAGAAAAAAAGCAAAACAGAAAAAAGGGTAGAAATAATACAAAATTTCAAAAATATGCGAAGAAATCACTAATTGATAAATTACTTATTGTCATCTTAGAAATAGTTGTTCAAGTCACAAAGTTAAAGCATAGAAAGTGGACAAACAAATAATGAGAGTGCAAAACATTCTGTTCAATGATCCAACAAAAACTTAGTAATATGGTTATCTTACACACTTAAAAATACATGCAATTATATCCTTCAGAGCACTTGCCTTCCCTTTCTTTTTTAAAATAGCTATTATACATTTTGGATGCACTATATGTTTTAAAACTAAAATATTTTCACAAATAAAACTCCAGTTTCAAAGGTTTTATTGGTGAGTTCAACCAGCACTTAAGAAAAAAATATATATATTCACATATCCCATACAATGTCTCACATAATTTGAGGGAAGAAAGAATTCTGTTTCATTCTCTGAGGCCAAAATGATCAAAGTAAAAACTGGAGAAAATGTTGTCATGAATTAAGTATATACTGTAAAAGTCCATATGCTAACCCCCAGAGCCTTAGAATGTGACCCTGTTGGACAATGGGGTACCCATAAAACTAATCAAATTAAAATGAGGTCATTAAGGTGGGTCCTAATCCAAAATGACGGATTGAAATTTGAAGAGGGGGGAATTTAGACATAGAACCCTACAGAAGAAGATACTGGGAACTTCCAGGGAGAAGACACCAACCACATGTTAAGAAGAAAGGCCTTGAACCTATTCTTTCCTTATAAAACCAGAAATAACCAACCTGCCAACCCTTTAAAATAAGACTCCTAAAGATCCGTAACTCTGGAATAATTAATGTTGATCATTAAATAATTCAATTTGTGACACTTTGTTGTGGCAACCCTAGTAAACTCTGATAATACTAGAAAACTAGATTAATTACTTTCATAAACATAGACATACAATTTCTATACAGACAAAATTTTAGGAATTCACATAAATTAGTATAGATAACAATATATAAAAAGATATATTTTCATTAATTTATGTAATATAGTGGCTGCCTTGTCATCTATTTTTGAGTCTGACATAAGTTACTTCAAACCCAGGGATAACCCATTCCTTTTGTCCCAGGTAAAACTCTCTCCATATGTAGTTTGCAATATAATTAACTTGTGTCTGATCTCACAGACCCAAAACCCAATACATCTCTCAGTTGTTAATCACAATAAAATCTAATGGTCAACATTAGTGTCATATAATATAGTTTCTAACCATCTCCATGTGTGTTTTCCTTAAATAGGTGATCTCAATATACTTTCTAAAAAATTTAAACAGAAAAAAAACAGAAAAAGGTAGAAATATTACAGAATTTCAAAAAAAGATAAACAGTAAGAAATCACTAGTTGATAAATTACATATTGTCCTTTTAGAAATAGTTGTTCACATTACAAAACTAAAGCATACAAAGTGGACACTCAAGCAGTGAGACTGCAAACAGATCTGTTCACCAATCCAACAAGAACCGAGAAATATGGTTATCAATCCCACACACCTAAACATACATGCAGCTATACCTTTTATAGTGCTTCCTATTTCCTCTCTTTTTTACAATAGCAATTATACATTTTAAAAACTTTATTTAAAGAGAAAGAAAAAAAGCAAAACAGAAAAAAGGGTAGCAAGAATACAGAATTCTAAAAGAAAAAAAGAGAAAAGGAAAAAACACTAAGAAATCACTAGTTGATAAATTACATATTGTCATCTTGGATGTAGTTGTTCAACTTACAAAATTAAAGAATACATAGTAGACATTAAAACAGTGAGACTGCAAACAGTTCTGCTCAAAGACCCAACAAAGACTCAGCAATATAGTCATCCATTTTACACACTCAAACATACCTGCAGTTATATCCCTTAGAGCACTTTTTTTTCCTCTCCTTTTTACAAGAGTGATTACACATTTGGGTTTTATTACTCTTATAGTTCTTATTACTTTTTACACTAGAGACATGATGTGATATTTATAAATATGATTCTTATTTATTTCACTAATGAGGATAATCTCAAGTTGCCTCCATTTACCTATGAGGGCCTCAAGATCATCTTTTTTATAGTAGAGTATTACTCCATTGTATAAAAATACCATATCTTTTTCATCCACTCTGCAGTTGATGGCCATCTTGGTTGTTTCCAACATTTAGCTATTACAAATTGTTTTGCTATGAACATGGGTGCACATATATCACTGTGATATGAAATTTTCAATTCTTCTGGGAAAATACCCAGGAGGGGAATAGCTGGATTGCATGGAGCTTCAAAACCTAGTCTTCTGAGAATTCTCCATATGGATTTCCATAGCGGATGCACCAGTCTACATTCCCAACAACTGTGGAGCAGCGTTTCTTTTCCCCACAGCCTCACAAACATTTGTTATCAGTTGATTTCTTGATGGTAGCTATTCTTTCCAGAGATGAAATCTCAATGCTGTTTTAATTTGCATTTCTCAAATGACCAGTGATGGTGAACATTTCTTCATGTATTTATTTGCCATTTGTATATCTTCCTCTGAGAACTGTGTGTTCATCTCAGATGCCCATTTTTGGAGAGGGTCTTTGAATTTGGGGGGCTTGATGTATTTAAATGCTTTATATGTTCCAGATATAAATCCTTTGTCTGAGGGGTTGTGGGCTAAAATTCTTTCTGACTCTGGGTTTTCTTTACACCCTGTTGGTGATTTATTTTGAAGTGAGGAAAATTTCAATAATATGAGATCCCAATTGTTGATTCCTCAAAGTGTTTTCCATGCAGTTTGCATTTTGTTCATGAATTCTCTGCCTATCCTTATGTCTCCAAGACTTCTATCTACCTTGTCCTCCAGTAGATTTAGTGTTTCTGTTTTAATATTGAGGTCTTTGATCCATTTAGACTTTAGTTTTGTGCATGGTGAGGGGCTTGGATATAGTTTTCATCTTCAGTATGTGGAGAGCCAAGTTTTCCAACACCATTTATTAAAGAGGCTATCCTTCTTCCAGTGAAAATATTTAGGCCCTTTGTCAAATATCAGGTGGCTGAGTGTATTTGTAGTTATGCTTGCATCTACTAATCTATTCCACTGATCCTCAGGTCTATCTCTTTGCCAGTATCATGCTGATTTTATCACTGTGGCTTTATAGTACTGTTTCAAGTCAGGAACTGAGATGCCTCCTGTCTTGCCTTTGTTGCCCAGAATTGTCTTTGCTATTCTAGGTTTCTTCTGTTTCCAAATGAATTTTAGGAATGTTTTCTCTAGATCTGTAAAGTATGTCAATGGTATTTTGATTGGTATTGCATTAAATCTGTATAGCAGTTTTGGGAGTATGGCCTTTTTGAAAATGTTGCTTCTTCCTAACCAAGTGCAAGGAATATCCTTCCATTATCCAATATCCTCTTCAATCTCCTTTTTCAACATAGTATACTTTTCAGCATATAGGTCTTTCACATTTTTAGTTAGGTTGATTCCTAAGTATTTCATTTTTTTAGATGTTATTGTAAAGGGTGATAGTTCCATAATTTCTCTCTCAGTAAGTTTTTTGTTTGTGTACAGAAATGCTATTGATTTTTGAGCATTAACTTGGTATCCATCTGCACTGCTGAACTTGTTTATTACCTCTAGTAGTCTTTTAATGGAGTCTTTTGGGCCTTCTATATAGAGTATCATGTCATCTGCAAATAGTGATAATTTAACTTCTTCCTTTCCTGTCTTTATTCCTTTTATTTAGCTCTCTTGTCTGATTGCCCTGGTTAGTATTTCCAGAACTATATTGAAAAGGAGTGGTGATAGTGGATATCCTTGTGTTGTTCCTGATTCTAAACTGAAAGCTTTCAGTTTTTGTTTATTGAGTATAACGTTGGCTGTTGGTTTGTCATAGATGGCCTTTATAAGGTTGAGGTAGACTCTGTGTATTCTGAGTTTCTGAAAGGTTATTATCATGACCTATGTTGAACTTTATTAAAAGCTTTTCCTCCATCTATTGAGATGTCCTAGTCGTTTTTGTTTTTGTCTGTGTTGATGTCATGTATTCCATTTATTGATTTGTGTATGTTAAACCATCCCTGCATTCCTGGAACGAACCCGACTTGGTCATGATGTATAATCTTCTTCATGATCTGCTGCATTCTATTTGCCAGTATTTTATTGAGAATCTTTGCATCAATATTCATTTGAGAGTTTGACCTATAGTTTGGCTTTTTGGTTGAGTCGTTATTGGGTTTTTGTATCAGATTAATACTTGCCTCCAGGAATGATTTAGGGAGGATTGCTTTCTTCTCAATTTCATTGAAGAGTTTAAGGAGTGTTGGCATCAAGTATTCTCTAAATTTGTTATAGAATTCAGCTGTGACTCCATCAGGACCTGGGCTTTTCTTTGTTGGTAAGTGTTTAATTACATTTTCAGTTTCAGTAGCTGATATTGGGTTATTCATAATTGCTATATCTTCTTGGTTGAGCTTTGGTAGTTCATATGTTTCTAGAAATCTGTCCATTTCCTCTGTGTTTTCCACTCTGTGTGAGTAGAGATTTTCAAAGTAGGTATTCATGACCTTTTGAATTTCCATGGGATCTGTCATAATTTACCCCTTTTCTGTCCTTATTGCATGAATTTGGAGTTTTTCATTCTTTTTCTCTATAAGGTTAGCTAGGGGTTTGTCAATTTTGTTTATTCTCTCAAAAAGCAGCTTTTTGATTCATTAGTTCTCTGTTTTTTTTTAGTTTCAATCACATTGATTTATTCTCTAATCCTTACTATTTCCTCTCTTTTATGAGCTTTGGGTTTAACTTGCTCTTCTTTTTCTAGAAGCTTGATGTGAAGCATTATGTTGTTTATTTGTGCTCATTCTGTTTTCTTGATATGACAACTTATTGCTATATATTTCCTTCTTAAGATCACTTTCATTACATCCCACTGAATACAGTATGTTATTTCTGCATTTTCTTTGAATTTTAGGTATTGCTTTATTTCTTCTTTAATTTCATCTGTAGCCTACTGGTTGTTCAAAAGGTTGTTATTTAATTTCCATGTATTTATGCAGGTTTTGCAATTTCTTTTGCCATTAATTTCGAATTTCAGTGCATTATGGTCAGATATTATGCATGGTATGATTTCAATACCTTTGCATTTACTTAAGAATATTTTATGGGATAATATATGTTTTATTTTGGAGAATGTCCCATGTGCTGCTGAGAAGAATGTGTATTCTGATGTGGTTGGGTGGAACACTCTGTAAATGTCTACTAAGTCCAATTGTTCATAGGTATGATTCAGTTCTGTTATTTCTTTGATAACTTTTTGTCTAGTTTATCTATCTCTTTGTTACAATGGACTGTTAAGCTCCTTTGTTATAATTCTGTTCTTGTGTGTTTGGTTTTTCATGTCCATTAGTATCTGTCTTACATAGTTGGGTGTTCCTGTATTTGGTGTATATATATTTATAATTGTTAGTTCTTCCTCTTGAATTCTCCCACTACCTAGTATGTAGTGACCTTCTTTATCTCTTTTAATCATTTTAGGTTTAAAATCCACATTGTCTGCAAAGAGAATAATTACCCCTGCTTTTTTCTGGGTTCCTGTTGCATGGAATACTGTTTCTCCATCCTTTGACTTTTAATCAATTAGTTTTCTTTTGGGTCAGATGTGTTTCTTGTATGCAGCCTATTGTGAGATCATGGTTCTTGATCCATTGTGTCAACCTGTTTCTCTTGATAGGTGAATTGAGACTATTTACATTTTTAGATATCACTGATATGTACTGACTTGACTTTGCCATGCATGTTCCAGTTGTTTGTTTTCTGCTTTTCCCCTTATTTAATTGTTTGTCATACCTGGTGGTTTCTTTCTGTTGTTGTTCTGGGAATTGTGGTTATTTTTATCTCTGTCTAGTATGTCTTTCAATACTCTTTCTAGGGTCGTTTTGTGGACGTGAGTTTCTTCAGTTGTTCTTTGTCATGGAAGTATCTTGTTTTTCCATTAAATTTGAATGGAAGTTTTGCTGGGTACATCAGTCTGGGTTGAAAATTTGTTTTCTTTCATGGCTTGAAATACCTCACTCCAAGCTCATCTTGACTTGAGGGTTTGTGCTGAAAAATCTGCTGTGAATCTAATGTGCTTTCCTTGATAGGTGAGTTGTGTCTTTTCTCTAACAGCTTTTAGTATGCTGTTTTTATGCTGTATGTCTCCTATCTTAATTACTATGTGTCTGGGTGTGGATTTATGTTAATTTTGACTGTTCAGCATTCTATATACCTCACTTATCTGTGTATCAGATCCTTTCCTCCCATTTGGGAAATTTTCTCCTATTACATCTGTAAATACTTTACATATGTCATTTGCATGGACTCTTGCATCTTCACTAATGCCCATTAATCTTATATTGTTGCTCTTGACATCATTATGAAGCTTCTGCATTGTCATTTCATGCTACTTTGTTGTTTTTAAAAGTTCTATCCTTTCCTGATCCCTAATTGTGATCCTGTCCTCAAGGTCCGAAATCCTATCCTCTGCTTCATTTAGGCAGTTTTGCATGCTTTCAATAGAATTTTTTGTTTCTTGGATGTCCACTTTGAGTTTGTTTCATGAATTATGCTTGTTTTCTATGTTGTTCATTCAAGGTTTCAATAAGTTTCCCATGCTCCTGCTCTTTTTTCTCTATTTCTTCTTTAGCTGCATTCAACAACTCCTTTACTGAGGTGGTTATTTCTGTCTTTACGTGGGAGAGTACTTCTAATTTGATTTCCTCTATATCCTCATGGAGTTGGGTTTTTTTAATATCACTTGCTATCTTTTCAGAGATTCCCAGTGTGTTACTTTGGGGCCCTCTATTTCAATGTCTCCTGTACTTGCTTCTGGTGGACTAGATGCTTCAGGCTGAATTTTGCTTTTTGGTTTTGCTATTTTCATTCTGGCTGATGTTTTCTGTGTGTAGGAGGGGATCACCCACACTCTTTTCAGACTCACAAAGTTCTTACAGTTAGTTGAAGGGGGCTTTACTACTGTCCCTATTTACCCACTGTACACCTCTATTTTAGGGGCATACCACCGTGACACAGTTAATCCACTGTAGTCCAAGGTTGGCCACCTAGGAGCAAATTTTCATGTCTTTTCACACTGACTGGAGCCTGCTGAGGTCTTCTGATGTTCATGGTGGAAGTGCAAGCCCAGCAGATGCAGTCTAGGGCAGTTTTCGGCCTGGTGTAAGGGTCTGCAATGTTCCTGGTGGAAGGGCAGGCCACTAGAAGCAGTCTGGAACAGCCTAGGCCTGAGGCAGGCTTCTCTGATGTTCCTGGTGGAAGGGCAGGCCCAGCAGAAACAGTCCATGGCCCATAGTAAATTTAGTTTGTGGAGGTTTCAGTCCATAATAGCTGCTCCAAGGCAGATTGGCATGGCACAGGGGCAATACTGCCAGGAAGCAGAAGACACTACTCTCAATATCCTTAGAAGAGCCTAAGGGAGAACACACATGGACCTTAATAAAGACAGTCCCAGAATCTTTCTCCCTTCCATTCCTCCAACCCTACCTGTTGGTTGGCCACTCTATTGTGTCTGGATTTTCATCAGTGCTCATGAACAATCTTCTTCTGTTATAGGTCTAATAAGTAAGAATATGCTTCTTTTACATGTTTTCTTGTGCTGTCTTCTCTGGATTCACTAGACACATACAAACCCATTTCTTCTCCCAGTCATGGCTCCTAGAAAGTGGCTGTCTTGGTAGGTATAAAATTGACAAAGTTCAGACAAGAGCCACAGAGCATCTACTAACATAAACAAGTTTTCTGTGAGAGGGACACTTGGGCATAGGTTGGATACTTAGGCATTAGGCCATCCACCAGGATAAAGAAGTATCATTCTGAAAGCACACAGGAAATATCTGTACCCACCTTCCTTGAAGACCCATCAGAACAGACCTGAATTTATAGCACTTGGCAGAAAGAGACCTTAACAGCAAATAGGAGGAAAACACATGTATCATGACTTATCAGGGCTTATGTCAGAAATTCAGGTCAATTTAACATTTAAAAGTCAATGTGATTCATCATATTGATCAACTAAAAAAGATATATATGTATATATATATACTATATATATTTTTTCATCTCAATATTCAGAAAAAGCACTTAAAAATCAAATATTCATTCTGAACAAAGCCCTCAGCAAAGTAAAATATGATGCCAAAAGCAAAACATATCAGAGAGAACATTGATAAAAAAGACTTTCTCAGAATTAAAAACTGCTTTTTAATCAATAGTATTAAACAAATGAGAATATAAACTACAGACTAGGATAAAATATTGCAAATCATATGTCTCATAAAGCGCTATATCCAGAGTATTTATGCAATTCTCAAAGGCCAATTATAGGAAAATAAAATCCTAATACATTTGAATGAAAAATTTGAAACAAACAAACAAGATACACAGAAATAAAAGAAACAAATGAAAAGTATTAGGAAAATTCAAGTTAAAGTCACAATGAGGCATCAGTATATACTTGTTAGAATAGCTAGAATTCAAAAGACTGAGCATACTGTGTTGGTAACAGTGTGGAACAATTCAGAACCTTCATATACCAGTAGTCAGAATGTAAAATAACACAAACACTTCAGAAAATAGTTTGACAATCTTCAAAGGCTAAGCATACTAGCTAGGTGTGGTGGCACAACCCTGTAAACCCAGAACTTGGGAAACTGAAGTAGGACTATTGTGAGTTCAAGGCCAACTGGGCAACTTAGCAAAACATTGTTTCAAAAAAGAACTAATGATAAACCTACCATATTTACCCAAGAGAAATGAAAGCACACATGTATAAAATGATTTACATGTGAATGTTCAAAACAATTCCAGTTATTGTAACCAAAAAAAAAACAATTTTTCTTCAGCTGATGAATGTACAAACTGTGGAATACTTATTATATAGAACACTGCTCAGAAATACAATGGAATGAACTATCAATACAAGTAATAATCATAACATGAATCTCAAAATAATTATGTTGAGTGAAATAAGTCAGAGGAAAAAAGTACATGTGTTTTGATTCTATTTTAGTAATGCTCTAGAAAATGAACACTAATCTATGGTAAGAGAAAGAGGATCAGTGATTTATTGGGAATAGTGAAAAAAGCAAAATGTTGTGGAAAGGATGGATGATAAAGGGATAAGAGAAAATATTGGAGGATGTTAGGCATATTCATTATCTTGGTTATGGTTATGGATTCACAGGCATGTACATATGTTAAATTGCTAGGTTGTGCACTTGAAGTATGTGTAGTTTTAGTCCTCATAAATCTATTTGTTAGAAAACAAAAAATATTGATACTGAACAAGTGGATGGAGCAGAACAAGAGCCTGTCAGCATGGCATTCAACCAAGAAAACATATCCACAGCTCATTGCAAGAGGGGAAATCTACAAAATATTAGTGTCTATCATAAGAAAGAAGAGAAAATTCTACATTTAATCTCTTTGACTGCTAATGTGATTTTGTGTTAAATATCATAAATATTTTTCTTATTTTAAAAATCCCTTGTAAATCTAATATGATTAACCGTATATGGAAAAGCACATCTATTACAAAATCTAGATTTACAAGTGAACACATTCTGCTCCTAAACCATCCAGAGTTTTGTCTTTACTGCATCACTACTTAGGAAGGGATGATTTGAATATGAATGCCATAAAAGAGCATCCAAATTTTTGAAATTGAGCCAAAACACATTCTTGGGAGGAGTTCTGTCACCCACTGGTGTTAACAGCACTCCATAAAACATTTCTTCAAAATAATTATGGTTATCCCCATTTTCTGCAGATAAGATGACTGAGGTGCAGGGATAGTAATTTTCTCTGGCTCATTCATTGCATAACAAGATGATGAGCACTTCATAGCTTTCAATAAAACAAACAGCCCACTGTGGCATGCATGCCACAGGTTCACCACCAATGGCTTAGATTATAAAGTCAAGGATATTCACAGTAGAATAAGAATTAATGATTATTGAAGAATAGGCCCTCCCAAGACCTATACCCATGTTATTGCATTTAATGATGACTAAGAACTCTTGAGGGTAGATTTTATCATTCCTGACTTACAGATGGGGAATACAAGCCAGAAATGGGGCATTGCTAGTGAGTCACTAAGGAACAAGGGATAGATTCCAAAGATAATATCACAGACAAAAACAGAAAGATAGATGAGTTTAAGAATCAGAAGTGATGGAAACCAGAGAGAAGGCAGAGATGTGCAGTCTACATTCTGAAGCCCAAGACAGTTTTCCAAAAGAGATGGTTTGGCTGCAGCTGCCTTTTGTTTCCATGCAGTGTAATCATTATGCACTGAGAACATGTAGTTTAAAAAAAAAGACCACTGGAGGCCTCTCCTTTATTTTATCAGTGCTGGGAATTGAAATTAGGGCTTATTTATATATGCAAATTGCACAAACTAGTGCAACAAAATTATACTTCCAACAAAACTATACTTCCAGCTTATTTCCTATTTCTTAAAAGTATAGTGTCAATTTCCAGCAATGTTCTAATAGATTCATGGAGATACATCTGTGATTGGATCTGGACTAGAATTAATTCCCTTCTCTTAGTTCTTTGTTACAAACTATCTTAAATCCCAGATAAAGATACCTCTACTGAGAATTCACACTATCCATGTTATCCCATGATAAATTATTTGGATGCAGGAATTCCAGTACCTTGTTTTTATTTAAATTTTGCCCATATATGAGCCAAAATATAAAAATCTTTAAAAAGTGTCTCCCAAGGGAATTTTTTTCAGCACTTTTTAGGTTGTAAGATCAAAAGTTTTGTCCCCAAAATGATAAAAACCCCTGGTTAGCAACAAGAATTTATAACATATTAAAGGCATTGCTTGTGTAGCATTCTCCTTACCTAAGAAGGATTTTATGGAAAAAATAAAATCCTTTGGTCCAGTTTTATTGATCAATAGAAAATATGCACACATATGTTACAGAAATTTGCATGACAAGAAATTTAATTTTTAAAACATTAAATAGTAATAAGTAATTTTTGAGAATCAACTAAATGATGGAAAGTTATGTACATGTCTTTGTTTAATCATTACAATAATCAATTAAATGAGTGTATCAGTGTCTTCATTGTCAGAGAAGGACATCACATTCAGAAGCATTATGTAATACCCTCAATTTTACACAACTGATAAATATCAGAATGAGGATTTAAACCTAGCTTTGTTTGTATCTAATCACCATATCACACTGCCACTCCAATAATAGAGAAAAGAATCATTCCTACTATTTCTCCTTTTCTAAAAGAACCTGCTTTGAAAGGTGTAAACTCAACCAGTGTGTGGCTGAAATCATAGGAAATTCCTCTAGTTAGAAAAGATCATCCAATATTACCTCAAACCTGGATTACAAGCATTGGTTCTTGGAGAAACCAGTTGTACAGTTATACTTTGGGGTTCCTTTTCCCATCTACACATTAGATCTGATGGTAGACAGTATGAAAATGTGGACATTGAAGTTAGTTCTTGTTGCTTCAAGAAGTTATACAATAGGTTGGTGTACCCTTAGCAAGATAATGGTTATATGACATTTTGGTATAGCTCTGAAAGTGGATTCTGGCCGGTTGTCCTTAGCATGATTCAGGAAGGGTTATATCCAGGGTCTAAGAAGCCTTTCTTCATATCAGTGTCAACTGCCCACCCAGAAAGTTTTGTGGAATGCCTTATGTTCCTCTTCTGCTCAGGGTTTGCCATCAATAAATTCTTTATATGGACTGTCTAATATCCTCCTTACTGTAGCTTGATCAGAGAAGCAAGGTGTCTGATGAGGAATCACTCAGAAGCATTACTGAATCCTCCTTACTGAATCTGAATTCTGTCACTTTTAGCTATGTATCTGACACATTGCTTCTCTCAAGTTACAGTAAAGAAAGTTAGAGTGATTTGCCTAAGGTCACATAGCTAACAGAGACAGAATTCAGATTCAAATCAAGACAATGTAAATTCAAACTCTACTGCCATCCATATTGTTAATGTTTCTGAAAATGTGTCTGTTTTAGGAGCTTCCCAGCAGGATCTTCCCCAACAGAATTATGGAAAGTCCCCTAATCGCAGATCATTGGTTTCCATTAAGGCCCACAGAGATATGGTTGAATCAGTCATACTTCAAAGTGTAACAACTGTGATGCTTTCCAAGGAATCCCTGCTCCTTGGCTGTATATTCCAGAAATACCTGCTCATTTTTCTACTCTACCTCATGCACACAACTACTGGCATGGTCTGATGGCTTCCTTTGATCGAGCTTGCTGAGCATACAACACATTGCCCTTCCTTTACATGAGTTCTTTTGAAGGTGTCTCTGGAGCTCAGTACATTACTGTCAGTCCTAGCCCCTTCAGTAACTGTTGCACATCTCAGAGTGAAATATTGACTGAGTACTGGGTAGTATTAAACTGCTGAAAACACCTTGTTTGGGTCCCAGGAACTAGAAACAGGCACACAAGTGGTTCCAGTACCAGGCCCTGAGCTCTATTCTGTATACATAAGATTTTATTTAACTCTTTCCAATTACTTGTACAAGGCAAGTTTCATTATATCCACTTAAAAGTGAATGACCATGAGCTAAAATAGATGAAATAATTTCCTCACATTACATATGACATCAGACACTTCCCATTTGTTTATATATTGTCTACCTTGTGCTTAGTGTTTCAAAAGCTAACTGGGATGACTATATGAATGGTTCCTTTGCCAACTTGTGTTTCACTAAGGGAGTTCCTGGCAGGATATGCAAGGGGAAGAAGAGAATAAAGTCACTGTATTTATTCCCGGGTTCTTTCCCTGAAAGGTCCACAGCTCACTGTATCCCTGAAGGGAAGGACACTGTGTCTGTCAGATGTAACTTTCTGTTACTGTAGCCACTCCCTCCTTCTATCCTTTGAGGGTCAAAGGCAGTGAACACCACACCATTAGTGTACTGCTCCATATGGTTTCTTATTTTCATCCCACACTTTTGTAAATTGTTTCTTTAGGAAATATTTGTGGACTTAATTTGAATGTATCATCTGATTTCCACTGAGACCCCGACTGATACATCTGATGGAGGTGATAGATGTTAAGAGGATTATTAAGTTATGGCAACCCCATGTCATTACCATTACCCTGTTCTCATCCTCTGACTTCCTAGCCTTGGAAGATCCAAAGAAAATATCACACCTTATGCTCATTTATTTCAATTTAGTGAACCATAATGGAGTGTCAACTATGTGTCAGGAATTTCCTGGGATCATAGATAAATTGTTGAAATCATTTTTCCATTTCTGTGAAGTGTGAATAGTATTTTCAATCTTACTTGTAAAATTTTCTTCAGGATAGCATATTATTCTCTACAAAACATGACAGTAAAAATATTTCACAGAATATTTTTAAAGAAACTTCTACAATGCCTGGTTCTTAGTAGGACTCCAATGAATGCCATTGAAATTGTTGAATACTTGGAAGGATGGATGGACAGACAGATGGTGGATAGATTGATGGAAAGAAGGAAGATGACTAGGTTTTATAAACTTAAACATGCTACAGATGTGTGATATGTTAACTTCCTCTTCAATGAACTTTTAGCACACAAAGGGCAAACATCTTCCTCACTCCTGTTTGGAACAATTCTCCTTCTACTCGAAAACTGAGAAGGCTGTGAAACAGGATATAGTCCAAACTCTCACACTCACTCAAGAGTCATCCTTCTGAAAATGACTGTAAAAAGTCTGTACTTATGAAAATAACTTTACATGGGTTTTGAGGCTATCAATAGAATTGTCTGCCAATACTTGTATTAAGACTCAAAATGTACTCAAATACTCAGTGACTTCCAAAGCAGCAGTTTAATGAAGTTCAGTAAATGCAAATCAATCAGGAGCAAATGCATTTAATTTATTTTTAAGGACATGCATTTAGAAATTTTAAGGGGAAAATGTATCTTATGAAATGTATCCTGGATTTTGTCCAGTATAGAACATTTAAAACAAAATTTCAAACTATAGATGAATCCAGATCTCTTATATGCTCAGTCAATCATCATGGAAAGATGTAAATAGGTTATTTTTATTTTTTAAATGGAACTCTCAGAAGGAGCTAGGCATTGGAAGGCAAGCAATCAAGATGTGCCCTAGTTCAGTTCCTCCAGGCCCAAGTTGGTGAGAGAGGCTAGGATAAGAATGTATTCTTGCCCTGACCATGCACTATGGTGGAATCCCAGGGCATGAAGAAAACTTGGAATTTTGCTCCCAGGCAGTAAGACCATGCCCTGCATCTGAAACAACCCCAAGGCACATGAGAGGGACTGGGTGCCTAACCAGGCCATGCCCAGAAAACACCAACCAGAAAGGAGGGCCTGGAATCCAGCCAAAAGCCCTGTCCATGTGCTCCAGCAGGGTCCCAGCACATAGGGAAACTTGGAACTTCACTCTCAAGTGAACCTTGGACTACAGCAGATTAACTGTGCTAACCTGAAAGAAGATTCAGTAACTGCCTCACTCAAACAGAAGATCTCAGCAGAAACCAGTGTGGTCAGCATGCCCCTAAAATAGAGGTGTACAGTGGGAAATAGGACCAGGAGTAAACTCCCCTTCCAACTAACTGTAAGACCTTGGTGAGCTTGACAAGAGTGTGGGTGACCCCTTCCTACACAGAGAAAACATCAGGCAGAGTGAGAAGGGTGCAAGAAGGACTTTCCCAAGTTGAGGAAAATTAAAAGGGCTTATGAGACACACAGGCACACAATAGGGACAAAGTATGGCCTCATCTGATACAAACACTATAGACAGGGAGATTTGATGATCTAGAATAACCTGAAGATAAAGTAATAGTAGGAATTATGGGTTGACCTACATCAATACTACTAGGCTTGTCAGCCCAGGAAGAATATAGGACTCACCTAACAGGCCCTGCAACAGGAAGTCAGGTGACAGGCCCACCTATACATTGTGGGACCAAGCAATTGAACAAACATCAACATTACATTAGGACCCCAAGATACACATTGCCAACAGTTAACACTAGTGGGACTAAAGGATCAAACACTAACTCAAAAGAGGAAAATGACAAAATGAAAAAGCAAAATGCAGTCTCAAACACCTAGTCTACCAGGAGCAAGTACAGGAAACATCAAAACAAAGGACTTCAAAAGTAACACACCGGAAATCTCTGAAAAGATAGTGAGAGAAATCAAAACAAAACTCCATGAGGCTATAGAGGAAATCAAATTAGAAGTAGTCTCCCACGTAAAGATAGAAATAACAACGTAAGTGAAGGAGTTGTTGAATGCAGCTGAATAAGAAATAGAGAAAAAAAAACAGGAGCATGAGAAACTGATTGAAACCTTGAGTGAACAATACAGAAAACAAGAAGAATTCATGAAACTAAAAGAGACATCCAAGAAACAAAATATACTACTCAAAGTGTGCAAAACTTTTTAAATGAAGCTGAGGATAGGATTTCAGACCTTGAGGACAAGATGGCAATTATTGATCATGAAAGGATAGAACATATTTTTTGTACCAGGGATTGAACTGATGACATTTGCTTGCCAGGCTAGCACTTAAGCCACTGAGCTAAATCCCTGGCAAAATATAGAACCTTTAAAAATAACAAAGCAGCATGAAATGGCAATCAAGAAGCTTCAAGATGATGCCAAGAGCAAAAATATAAGATTAATAAGCATTAGTGAAGATGAAGGAGTCAATGCAAATGACATAGCTGAAATATTCCCAGATGTAATAGCAGAAAATTTCCCAAACATGGGGAAAAAAGCTGATATGCAGATAAATGAGGCATATAGAATGCCAAACAGTCACAACCAACATAAATCGACATCCAGACACATAATAATTAAGATCTCAGACATACAGCATAAAAACAGAGTGCTAAAAGCTGTTAAAGAAAAGACACAACTCATCTATCAAGAAAAGTCCATTAGAATCACTGCAGAATTTTTGGCACAAACCCTCAAGTCAAGATGAACTTGGAGTGAGGTATTTCAAGCCATGAAAGAAAACAGCTTTCAAGTCAGACTGATGAACCCAGCAAAACTTCCATTCAAATTTAATGGAGAAATGAGATACTTCCATGACAAAGAACAACTGAAGAAATCCACATCCACAAAGCCAACCCTACAAAGAGTATTGAAAGACATACTAGATGGGTATAAAAATGACAACATTCCCCAGAACAACAACAGAAAGAAACCACCAGGCAGGACAAACAATTAAATAAGGGGGAAAATCAGAAAGCAAACAACTGGAACATGACATGGCAAAGTCAAGCCAGTACATATCACTGATATCCATAAATGCAAATAACCTCAATTCACCTATCAAAAGAAATAGGTTGAAAGAATGGATGAAGAAACATGATCCCACACTATGCTGTATACAAGAAACATATCTGATCCCAAAGGAAAATTATAGATTAAAAGTCACAGGATGGAAAAGAGTATTCCAGGCAACAGGAACCCAGAAAAAAGCAGGGGTAACTATTCTGAAAGCAGGCAATGTGAACTTCAAACCCAAAATGATTAAAACAGGTAAAGAAAGTCACTACATATTGGTAAGCAGAAAAATTCAAGAGTAAGAACTAACAATTATAAATATATATGTACCAAAAACAGAAGCACCCAACTATATAAGACAGATACTAATAGACATGAAAAACCAAATACACAAGAACACAATTATAACAGGTGATTTTAACAGCCCATTGTCACAAAGAGATAGATCAACTAGGCAAAGTCAGCAAAGAAGTAACAGAAATGAATCACACCTGTGAGCAATTGGACTTAGTAGATGTTTACAGAATGTTTCACCCAAGCACATCAAAATACACATTCTTCTCAGCTGTGCATGGGACATTCTCCAAAGTAGACCATATATTACCCATAAACATTCTTAAGTAAATGCAAAGGTATTGAAATCATCCCAAGCATAATGTCTAACAAGAGTGCACTGAAATTGGAAATTAACGGCAAAAGAAAATGAAAAACCTGCATAAATAATGGAAATCAAATAACAACCTTTTGAACGACCAGTGGGCTACAGATGAAGTTAAGGAGGAAATAAAGCAATACCCACAATTCAATGAAAACATGGAAATAACATACTATAATCTGTGGGATGCAATGAAAGTGGTCTTAAGAGGGAAATATACAGCAATAAATTGACATAGCAAGAAAAAAGGAGCACAAATAAACACCCTAATGCTTCATCTCAAGCTTCTACAAACAGAAGAGCAAGTTAAACACAAAGCTCATAAAAGGGATGAAACTGTAAAGATTAGAGCAGAAATCAATACAATTGAAACTAAAAAAATGCAAGGAATTAATGAATAGAAAAGCTGTTTTTTTTGAGAGAATAAACAAAATTGTCAAACCTCTAGCCAACCTTACAAAGAAAAAAATGAAAAACTCAAAATTCATGCAATAAGAACTGAAAAGGGAGAAATTACTACAGATACCATGGAAATTCAAAAGATCATGAATACCTACTTTGAAAATCTCTACTCACATAGAGTGGAAAACACAGAGGAAATGGACAGATTTCTAGAAACATATGAACTACCAAAGCTCAACCAAGAAGATATAGCAATTTTGAGCAACACAGTATCAGCTATTGACATTGAAAACATAATTAAAAACTTACCAACAAAGAAAAGCCCAGGTCCTGGTGAAGTCAAAGCTGAATTCTACAAGAAATTTGGAGACAATTTGATACCAATATATCTTAAACTCTTTCATGAAACTGAGAAGAAAGCAATCCTCCATAAATCATATCTGGGGGCAAGTATTACTCTGATACCAAAACCAGCGAAAGATCCAACCAAAAAGGAGAACTATAGACCAATCTCACTAATGAACATTTATGCTAAGTTTCTAAATAAAATACTGGCAAACAGGATGCAGCAAATCATAAGAAGATTATACATCATGACCAAGTGCTGTTCATTCCAGGAATTAAAGGATGGATTAACATATGCAAATCAATAAATGTAATACACCACATCAACAGAGCCAAAAACAAAAACAACATGGTCATCTCAATAGATGAAGAAAAAGCTTTCGACAAAGTCTAACACATGTTCATGATGAAAACCCCTGAGAAATTCAGAATACATGGTGTCTACCTCAACCATATAAAGGCCATCTATGACAAACCAACAGCCAACATTATACTAAATGTGCAGAAACTGAAAGCTTTCACGTTAAACTCAGAAACAAGACAAGTATATCCAATATCACCACTCCTTTTCAATATAGTTCTGCAAACACTAGCCAGGGCAATCAGACAAGAGAGAAATAAAAGGAGTAAACATAGGAAAGGAAGAAGTAAAATTATCACTATTTGCAGAAGACATGATACTCTATATAGAAGACTCAAAAAACTCCATTAAAAGACTGCTAGAGGTAATAAACATGTTCAGCAGTGTAGCTGAATACAAAGTCAATGCTCAAAAATCAATAGCATTCCTGTACATAAACAAAAAACTCACCAAGAGAGAAATTATGTAAATATAACCCTTTACAATAACATCTAAAAAATGAAATACATAGGAATCAACCTAACTAAAAATGTAAAAGAACTATATGCTAAAAGTTATACTACACTGAAAAAGGAGATTGTAGAAGATAGAAAATGGAAGGATATTACTTGCTCTTTGTTAGGAAAAAACAACATTGTGAAAATGGCAATATTCCCAAAAGTGTTATACAGATTTAATGAAATCCCAATCAAAATACCACTGACATACCTCACAGATCTAGAGAACACACTCCTAAAATTCATTTTTAAACAGAAGAAACCTAGAAGAGCAAAGGCAGCTCTGTGCAACAAAGGCAAGGCAGGAGGCATCTCAAGTACTGACTTGAATTTATACTACAAAGCCACAGTGATAAAATCAGCATGCTAATGGCAAAGAAATAGACCTGAGGATCAATGGAACATATTAGAAGATGCAAGTACGACTAAACAAAGACATTCAGCCACCTGATATTTGACAAAGGGGCTAAATATGTCCAGTGGAAGAAGGACAGCTTCTTTAATAAATGGTGTTGGAAAAATTGGCTCTCCACAAGCTGAAGACTGAAACTAGATCCATGCATATCACCATGCACAAAACTAAAGTCTAAGTGGATCAAAGACCTCAGTATTAAAACAGAAACACTAAATCTACTGCAAGACAACTTAGGTAGAAGTCTTGGAGACATAAAGTAGGCAGAGAATTTATGAGCAAAATGCAAACTGCACGGGAAACACTTTAAAGAATCAACAACTGGGATCTCATATTATTGAAAAGTTTCTGCACTTGAAAGAAAATCATGAACAGAGTGAAAAGAAAACACACAGAGTGGGAAAAAATTTTAGCCAGCAATCCCTCAGACAAAGGACTTATGTTCAGAACATATAAAGAACTGAAAAACATCAGGGCCCCAAGTTCAAAGACCCTCTCCAAAAATGGGCATCTGAGATGAACACACAGTTCTCAGAGGAAGAAACACAAATGGTAAATAGATACATGAAGAAATGTTAGCTATCACTGATCATTAGAGAAATGCAAATTAAAACAACATTGAGATTTTACCTCACTCCGGAAAGAATAGCTGACATCAAGAAATCAATTGATAACAAATGTTGGTGAGGATGCAGGGAAAAAGGAACACTGTTCCACTGTTGGTGGTAATGTAGACTGGTGCAACCACTATGGAAATCCATATGGAGAATTCTCAGAAGACTAGGATTGGAAGTTCCATTCAATCCAGCTATTCCCCTCCTGGGCATTTTCCCAGAAGAACTGAAAAGTACATATCACAGTGATATATGTGCACCCATGTTCATAGCAAAACAATTTGTAATAGATAAATCTTGGAATCAACCAAGATGTCCATGTACTGCAGAGTGGATGAAAAAGATGTGGTATTTTTATAAAATAGAATATTACTCAGCTATAAAAAAGGATGATCTTGAGGCCTTCATAGGTTAATGGAGACAACTTGAGACTATCCTCATTAGTGAAATAAATAAGAATAATATTTATGAATATCACATTGCATCTCTAGTGTAAAAAATGGTAAAAATTATAAGAGTAATAAAACCCAAAATGTGTAATTGCTATTGTAAAAAAGAGAGGAAAATAAAGTGCTCTAAGGGATATAAATACATGTATGTTTGAGTGTGTAAAATAGATGACTATATTGTGGAATCTTTGTTGGATCTTTGAGAAGAACTATTTTCAGTCTCACTGATTGAATGTCTACTATGTATCTGTTAATTTTGTAACTTGAAGAACTACATCTAAGATTACAATATTTAATTTATAAACTAGTAATTTCTTATTTTTTTCACTTTTTTTCTTTTAGAATTCTGTATTGTTGCTACCCTTTTTCTTTTGCTTTTTTTCTCTTTAAATAAAATTTTTAAAAAATGCATAATTGCTATTTTAAAAAAGAGAGGAAATAGGAAGTGCTACAAAAGATATAAATCCATGAATATTTAAGTGTATAGGATTGATAACCATACTTCTAAGTTCTTGTTGGATTGTTGAACAGATCTACTTGCACTCTCACTACTTGAATGTCTATTTTGTATGCTCTAATTTTGCAACTTGAACAACTATTTCTAAAAGAACAATATGTAATTTATCAACCAGTGATCTCTTATTGTTTATCCTTTTTTTGAAATTCTGTAATATTTCTACCTTTTTTCTTTTTTTCTCTTCAAATAAAAAATTTTTAAAAACATTCTTTATCATTTCTACCCTTTTCCTGTTTTTTTGTCTTGAAATAAAAAAAAACATACGGTATTTTTATACAAAGGGGTATTACTCAGCTATAAAAAAGGATGATCTTGAGGCTTTCATAGCTAAATGGAGAAAACGTGAGACTATCCTAATTAGTGAAATAAATAAGAATTATATTTATAAATATTACATTGAGTCTCTAGTGTAAAAAGTAATAAATGTAGGGGTAATGAAACCCAAAATGTGTAATTGCTATTGTAAAAAATAGAGGAAAAGAAAGTGCTCTAAATGATATAACTGCATGCATGTTTAAGTGTATAAGATATATGACCATATTACTAAGTTTTTGTTAGAGCATTGAGCAGAACTGTTTACAGTCTCACTGTTTGAATGTCTACTTTGCATGCTTTAATTTTGTAACTTGAACAACTATTTCCAAGTTGACAGTAAGTTATTTATCAACTAGTGGTTTCTTAGTGTTTTTTTTTTCTTTTTTTCCTTTGGAATTCTGTATTGTTGCTACCCTTTTTTCTGTATTGCATTTTTTTCTCTTTAAATAATTCTTTTAAAAAAAAAAACCTACCCTAACCATTTATTGTCTGATCTTGGCAAAGTTGCTTACCTCTGTGAGACTATTTTCCAGCTGTTAAAATTGAACAATGTTTTGCATGTTCACCTGATTGCTGTGAGGATCAGATGAAGTGATTTAAGACATAGATCTCAGTGACAAGATTCTATACAAATCAAATTATTTGGTAGAATACAACCAGTAGACATTTATAAATATTTGCTCTTACATGAATATTAATTTTAATTATGAAATAAATTAGTTTTTTTCTTTGTGTTTCCATTCTATCATAACATACTCAGACTGGAATTCACTTGACTCATCCCCACTTAGCTAAACTACATGTGAGTTCTTGTTGCTGTTTTCTGACATTAGTTTTCTGCAGACTTGCATATTTCCTACAAGTATAATAATCTTTATTCAATTAATACACCTTCATCTATCTAATGCAGTTTAGTAAAATACATTCTACCAATTACTTGTTAATCAACTGTGGCCTGGGACAGGATAAACTGCACATAGCTGTCCCAAACTGCACCAACCTGTTTAAGAGCATTTACACAGTGCAGTGTTGATTTATGTTTGCTGTTTGGTAGTGTAATCCTTTGACCTAAAATAACATCAGGAATGGAAGGCAGCCATTCACCAATTCCAGCAGCTGTCCTCTCTAGCATTCTGTGTTCTTTACCCAAACCAAAAGATAAATTTTTTGTGATTTTTCTTTCAAGCTTGTATCTCTGCCACAACTTTACTCTTATAGAGGCAATTTAAGGTGTTTTATTTTTATTTAGAGATTGAGAAATATTACAAAAATAGTAAAAATAATTCCCATAGCACTTCACTCATCTTCCACTAATATTAACATCTTACACAATAATGGTACAATTATCAAAACCAAGAAACTGACATTGTCACAATAATGTAAATAGCTACAACATCCCCAATGTGAGCTTATGTGACAACTCATGACTATATC
The DNA here is from genome assembly GCA_004027455.1 of Hydrochoerus hydrochaeris. Taxonomy (NCBI): domain Eukaryota; kingdom Metazoa; phylum Chordata; class Mammalia; order Rodentia; family Hydrochaeridae; genus Hydrochoerus; species Hydrochoerus hydrochaeris. Next base: position 32,266 of record PVLA01006360.1, on the reverse strand, counting down.
ACGGATTAGAAGTGATGCTGTGTCCTTCTAAATACATCCTATCAAGGTATATACAATATCAATATACCTAATTGCTGGTGATATTAACCTTGATCACTTGATTAAGATGATATCTGTTGAGTTTCTTTGCTAAAATTACTGGAATTTTTTTCTTTGTGGTTAATACATATCTGGAGAAACACAAATAGAACTTACTCGAACCTGTGGGATGCAATGAAAGTGGTCCTCAGAGGAAAATTTATTGCACTCAGTTCCCACATTAGGAAAACAGAATGAACACAAATAAACAACCTGATATTACACCTCAAACATCTAGAAAAAGAAGAGCAAGCCAAACCCAAAGCCAAAAGAAGGGAGGAAATTATAAGGATAAGAGCAAAAATTAATGCAATAGAGACTAAGAAAACAACAGAAAGAATCAATGAATCAAAGAGTTGGTTCTTTGAAAGAATAAATAAAATTGATAGCCCCTAGCCAACCTTAAAAAAAGAAAGGAAAGACTCCAATTCATGCAGTATGGAATGAAAAAGGTGAAATCACTACTGACTCTGTGGACAAATACAGATAATCAACAGCTACTTGGAAAACCTCTACTCTCATAAGTTGAATAACACAGAAGAAATGCACAGATTCTTAGAAACATATGAACCACCAAAGCTGGATCAAGAAGATGTAAAACTGATGAATAACCCAATTTCTATTAATGAAATTAAAAACGTAATTAAGTCCCTACCAATAAATAAGAGTCCAGGCCAGATGGAATCACTGCAGAATTCTACAAGAAATACAAAGTAAACTTAATGCTGACACTCCTCAAACTGTTCAATGAAATCAAAAGGGAAGCAATTCTCCCTAAATCATTCCTGGAACAAAATATTACTCTAGTATCAAAACTTGAGAAAGACCCAACTAAAAAAGAGAACTACAGGTCAATGCCAATCTCCCTAATGAACACAGATGCAAAAATTCTCAATAAAATTTTGGCAAACAGGATGCAGCAAATAATCAAGAAGATTACAGATCATGACCAACTGGGATTCAACCCAGGCATGCAGGGATGTTTCAACATAAGTAAATCAATAAATGTAATCCACCATATCAATAGAGTACAAAGTAAGAATCACATGTTCATTTCTGTAGATGCAGAAAAAACTTTTGATAAGATCCAATAACCATTCATGGTAAGAAGCTTACAGAGAATTTGAATAGCTGGCTTTTACCTCAATATGATAAAGGCCATCTAAAACAAACCAACAGCCAGTGTCACATTAAATGGCCAAGAACTGAAAGCTTTTACCTTGAAATCAGCCACAAGACAAGGATGCCTTTTAATACTGCTCCTATTCAACATATTACTGGAAATACTATCCAGAGCAATTAGACAAAGAGAGAAAAAAAAGGAGTAAAGATAGGAAGAGAGGAAGTTAAACTATCATTATTTGCAAATGACATGATACTCTACACAGAAGACCCCCAAAACTCCATTGAAAGACTCCTAGATATAAAAAGTAAATTCAGCAATGTAGCTGGATACAAATTCAATACTCAAAAATAAATAACATTCCTATATACTAACAACAAAATCACTGAAAGAGAAATAAGAGAAGCCACACCCTTCACGCTACCATCCCCCCAAAAAATAAAATACTTAGGAATTAATCTAATGAAAGAAGTAACAGCTATACAGGGAAAGTTATAATGCCTTAATAAAAGAAATCAAAGAGGACCTCAGAAAATGGAAAGAAATCCCTTATTCATGGATAGGAAGAATAAATATTGTGAAAATGGCCATTCTCCCAAAATTGTTATACAGATTCAATGCAATCCCAATTAAAATGCCACTAACATACCTCATAGATCTAGAGAAATCACTCCTAAAATTCATCTGCAACCAGAAGAGACCTAGAATAGCAAAGGCAATTCTAAGCAGCAAAGCCAAGGCAGGTGGCATCACAATCCCTGACTTGAAGTTATACTACAAAGCTACTGTAATAAAATCAACATGGTACTGGAATAAAAAGAGATGTGAAGATCAATGGAATACATTAGAAGATACAACCACAACTACAAACACATTCAACCACCTTATCTTTGATAAAGTGGCCAAACATGTTCACTGAAAGAACGATAGTCTCTTTAATAAATAGTTCTGGAAAAACTGGCTATCCATATGCCAAAAACTAAAACTAGATCCATGCCTGTCACATGTACTAAACTAAAATCTAAATGGATCAAAGATCTAAATATTAAAACAGAAACACTAAATATGTTGGAAGGCAAAGTAGGTAAAAATCTTGAAGACATAGGAGTACGTAGAGAATTCATGAACAAGAACCAAACTGCACTGGAAATACTTCCCGGAATCAATAACTGGGATCACATCTTATTAAAGTTTATCCATGTCAAAATAAATCTCCAGCAGAGTGAAAAGAAAACCCATAAACTGTGAAAAAATCTTAGTGAACTGTCCCTTAGACAAAGGACTTATGTCTAGAACTTATAAAGAATTTTTAAAAAATCAAACCACTGAAATTCAAAGACCCAATCCAAAAATGGGCTTCCTGGATGAACACACAGTTCTCAGATGAAGAAATACAAATGGCAAATAAATACATGAAAAAATGTTCACTATCATTTAGTCATTAGAGAAATTCAAATTAAAACCACACTGAGATTCTATCTCACTCCAGAAAAAATGGCCAGGTTCAGGAAAACTATCAAGAATAAATGCTGGAGAGGTTGTGGGGAAAAAGGAACTCTTCTGCACTGTTGGTGGGAGTGTAGACTGGTACAACCAGTGTGGAGGTCAGTCTGGAGATTCCTCAAAAAGCTGGGATTGGAAGTCCCATTTGACCCAGCTATTCTACTCCTAGGGATATTCCCAGAACTGAAAACATCTTACCACAGTGATATATGTGCCCCAATGTTTATAGTGGCACAATTTGTAAAGATCTTAGAAACAACCTAAACAATCAACTGAGGAATGGATAAAAAATTCTGATACTTTTATATAATGGAGTACTACTCAGCCACAAAGAATGATCACGTTGAGATCTTTATAAATAAATGGATGCAGTTTGAATCTGTACTCATAAGTGAAATAAATCAAACTTACATGTATAAATACTGTATAGTCTCCTTAGTTTAAGAAATGATAAGTGTACATAAGATTTTATGGTAATCACAGTTCCTAATTATATTGCTTTGAAGACTTATAATGTTTTCATTCATTGGTTGTAATGGTTTTATTCTGTTTTGTTTGATCTTATTATGTGTGATGGTATAAGAAGTTACTTTGAAAAAAATAAGACAATATGGCAGCCACTGCTGATTTAATATCATCTTGCTGTGAAGTCCTACCATGCTTTTGTTCTTCTATTACCATTCTTTCTATCATGTTGAGTCTTTTTGGATTTTAATATGTGTGATAGTATAAGCAAATTTTTATGGAAAGTGAGAAGTTATAGTAGTCATTGTTTATCTTCTGTTATTTGGTTAAGAATGCCTTGTAATACTTTCATTCTCTTAAATGGTTTTATTCTGTTTTGTTATGTTTGATATTATTGCGTGTGAATCTTTGCTTAACTATTTAAAAGAAAGAGACATTATGGTACCTACTGTTAATATACAATTGTCTTGTTGCTTACATTGTCCTGTTCTGATCTGCTTTGTTCTGTCCTCCTTTGTTTTATTCTCTGTAAAATTTTAAAAAAAGAATTCAATAACAAAAAGAAATTGAAGGATTCAAAATTTGTGGAAATTAAACAACGCATCTTCAATGATCAATGGAAAATGAAGAAATAAGCTTAAGAAAATGAGGAAACACTTTGAAATGAAAAATTAAAATGAGCTCTTCATAAATTCTTTTAAAAGAGGGAATTCATTCCATGAAACCACCATTATCCTGATATTAAAACCAAATAAAATCACAAGAAAACCACAGAACAATATTTCTTATGCATAGAGACACAAAAGCTACAGTAAATTGTGTCAAATCAAATCCAGCAATATAACAAGAGTGTACACCATGACCACATGGAATTTATTCCAGAATTTCAAAGTTGGTTCAACATGTGAAAACTAATTAATGTAGTACAATATATCAATAGAAAAAAGTAAAAACCATATGATCATCTAATTAGATGTAGAAAAGCATTTGACAAAATGCGACAAAGTATGATGACTAGAAACAACACTTAATCCCCAAGACAGAACCAGCCAGCATGTCCTTAGATCCACGCCAGGTTGGAACTTCAGCTGCTGGGAAAGAAAGCAAGCTGTTTGCCTCCCTGGTAAGCAGCTGTGGCTCAAGCAAGCAGTGGGCGCCCAAGGGAGAGAACCAGCCAGTGTCTCCCAAGGTCCCCGCCATGTTGGAACTTCAGGCGCTGGTAAACAAAGCAACCTGCTCACCTCCCTGGTAAGCAGCTGTGACTCCAGTAAGTGGTCAGCACCCCAGAGGAAGAACTACCAGCATCTTCTGAGATCTGTGCCATGTTGGAACTTAGGGCACTGGGAAACAAAGCAACACATTCACCTCCCTGGTAAGCAGCCATGAGCCTACTGGGGTGTGGGCTGATAATCAAATATCCCATCCTCCTCCTTTCTTAGAAAATGGGAAACAGAGGTCTGAGCATCTCTTGGAAGGTTGACCATATGCATGCAATGTAGCAAATATGGGGGATTTCCTTCTACCATCTCTTTGAAGGCAAATATTGTTATCACTGTTTTGTGCTGTTCTGAGTAATTGTATTGCTCTATTCAATATTCGTTTTTGCTATAACTGATTGAAAGGACAACCATTGTGAAGATAATGCAATATACTATGGCATCTATTAATGTTATCCTGGTAACCTGATGTGATGTTCTGTACCAATTTCACTGCATTGTCTCAATTGGCCTTGTTCTGGCATGTTCTGTTGTATTTTACTAACTTCAAAATAATTTTAAAAAATTTAAAAAGCAACACTTAAAATTATAAATAAAAAGAAACATCCTCAAAAGGATAAAAAACATCTATTAAAAATGCAGTTAAGAGCATTTTAATGGTAAAAGAGGGAATATTTTCCTAAGATCAGGAAGAAGAAAAATGTGTTTGCTCATACTACTTATTGTCAACATTGTAATGGAGATAAAAAAATGAAATACAAGACATTTCAATTGGAAAAAATATGTAAAACTATCTCAATTCTTAGATAACATAACTATGTATTTGACAAATCCTAGAGAATTCACTTTTAAAAAAATTTAGAAGAAATAAATTCAGTACAGTTGCATTATATTTAGATTCTTTCCATAAACTTCCAAGCTAACCTTAAAATTCATATGGAAATTCCAGAAGCCTAGAGTAACTAAAACAGTCATGCATATATTTTATGCCCAGGAGTTTGTGTGTGTGCGTGTGTGTGTGTTGGGAGGGGTATTTGTTGGATTGTGTACTTGTTTTTTATTTTTTGGTATTTATTTTTCTTGACATGTTCAGCTTCTCAGATCTTTGGTTTACTGTATATTATTAACTTGTTAAAGTTCAAAGTTCATTAATTTTTCAAATATTTCTCTTTGCCTTATTCTCTATTTTCTTTCTGATATTCCAATTTGATGTATGAGAATTACTCCTTTTAGCTTTCTACATCATTATAGTGCCGTCAGAAGTTCCTCGGGGCTGTTCAAAGGCAATTGTTAACAATCTTCAAAGTAGAGAGAATGTCTAGCAAAGACCATAGAGTTGCAGTTCTGAGTAAACAGTATTATGGTATGACATATAAATGATTGTTTAAACCAGGCTGCTATGAAACAAAAGGAAATCAAAAAAGATGAATGAAACATTTAAACATGACAAAAACCTTTATGGCACTTTTTATCTACTGCTTAAACCTGAAGAAACTTCCCTTTGCACCCAAGCCCTTCCATGAACAATTGCTTAATAACAAAATGGTTAGAATTTGATATAAGTATAAATGTAGTGTTCATTCAGGGGTTCTATCTGCTTCTTCTTTTAAACCTAAAACAAGTAGAGAAAAGCTCTTAAATAATTAATAGTAATAAGTAAACAATCTGCTTGGATGTGTCATCACTCTGCCTCCAGACAGCTGCAGTAATGGACCCAGCCTACACCCATCCAGAAGTCAGTCAATTTGTTCAACAGTCAGAGTGAGGTCCTCACTATAGCTACAGACTAAGTTATCTTCCTTGGAGATCCACATGACCTCATGGTGGTTCCCAAACCCAGGTACAGATCAAATTAGTTAGCATGCCCACACTATACATTCATATAATACATCTTGGAAAGTTTGTCTTTGGCACCAGAAAAGTTGGGGATGTACTATGAAAACTTAGTTATTTTTACTTACCTTAGGTGGTATATAAACTACAGCCAGAGTTATCTTTATAGGATATTAGTATCTACAGTATTTATTTCTGTTTCTCTAGACATACAGTTCAACTTCCTTAGAGTCCTTTGCTTCCATTCATCCATTGATGAAAGTAGGTCCTGGCCTTGAACCCCACTCTGGCCAACATACTGCATCATAAATTGAGTTGTTTAATATTTTACCATCTGGATATAATAGGTAATGTCCAAAATTGCTCTCAAAGGTCTATGAGGTCTGATATTTACTTGTTTAGTGCCCCCCTACTTGGTAGCAGATAGAATATGGCATAACTTTCAACACTAGGTTACAAAAGACTGCAGCTTCTGTCTTGGGTGTGTTTTCTCAGATCATTCTTTCTCTGGGAACTCGTGGTGTGAGTATCCTACAGAGAGACTGACAAAGTTTGTGTTTCATTCCTACTGTCAATAGCTGTTAGTGAGTTTGAAAGAAAATTCTCTACCCTCTTTAAGATAACCACACTCTTGGAAAACTTGACTTCAAACTTTGTGAGAGAACCTGAGCCAGAACCACTCAATTAAGCCTCTCATTAATTTAAAACCCTTAATAACTGAAAGACAGTAAATTCTTGTTATTTTAACCTTCTAAGTTTGGAGGCAGTTTTTTCCTCAACCATAATGGGTCAAACCTGCAGCTGATCTGGGGAAGCAAGATCTTTCTTGACTTTAGGAAAAAAATTTTTTCAGAAAACTGTAGACAGATTCCATCTTCTATCCCAATAATGTTCATTTCTTGTGATCACTTTACCAATTCAGGCTCTCCTGATTATCAAAGATACAAAAATTTTTCAGTACAATAGAAATGGAAGGAAACCAGGCTCATCACAGGTCACCTATCATTTGATACAAAACATTTTTTCTCATTTCATCTTTTCAAAGTCACCTGAATAGCATAGTTACTGGCACTATAAAAACAGAAAACCAGCAGGCAACAGAATAATGGAAGTATGAGCTGTGCAGAAAACAGGAGACTTGTCTAATTATAAATCCCCTGGAAAGAAAGCTTCCAGAATACACAGTGGTTTTCTTCAATAAGCAGGAACATCAGCACTCATAGGAGGCAGGAGAGTTAAGCAGCTTCTGGTTAGCATAAAGCAGCCACGTGCAAGGTTATAATTCAAGCAATGGACCTTGTGTGTAATGGGGAGGTCATCATGATGGCTTGCTCTGTGACAACACAGCTATTATGGTTTGTACATAGATGAGCTCACAGATGGGGAGTTTTAAACGTGGCTGGATCAGGTTTGTGAATGTGGATTAAGGGTGTGATACTGGGATTAACTGTTTTTGCAATAGAAGCCCTACTCTAGGTATGGGTGGCACCCATCAATAAGCTTGTAGCCAGGATGGGCTATAAATGGACAAAACAAGGCAGGCTTGCTGCTTCTGCTTTGCTGTCTCCTGCCTCTTTTGCCATGAAGTATTCCTCCTCTGTGATGTCCTGCTGTCTTGCCTCCCTGCCTTGGAACTGGTTGACTATGGAGTGAAAATCCTACAAACTGAGAGATGAAATATAGCTTTCTTCTTTTTGTATGTCAAGTGTTTTGTCTCAACAATGAGAAAAGTAACTAAAATGATGACATAATGGAATATACCAGATCACTGTGTAGTTTCTAGTGTTAGAAGCAATGAGGGTGATTCAACTCAATTCAAATCAATAATCACTATGCATGCACATTCAATTGAGGTACTAACTGTAAGAGAAACATAAGATTAAAATGAATGATTCTTATAATTTAAAATCTGGTGACTACACTGCACATATGTGAGACACCTGAGACCTTGGTACCTCATCCCGAGTCTCAGACAAACATACCATATTTATCTAATGAAAATATGCATTTTAGAAAAGTAGTAGCCAGCTGTGTGTCTCAGTAGCTATGCTGTAGGAATCCAGGAATGGTTTAACATATGCAAATCAATAAATGTAATACATCACATCAACAGAGTCAAAGATGAGTCACATGATCATCTCAATAGATGTAGAAAAAGCTTTTGAAAAATTCAACATTCATGATAAAAAACCCAAGGAAAATCATAATAAATGGTCTTTATCTTATTTTGATAAAAGTAATGTATGTTAAACCAACAGCCAACATCTTACTAAATGCACAAAAACTGAAAACTTTCAACCTAAAATCAGGAACAAGACAAGGATGTCCACTATCACCACTCCTATTCAATATGGTTCTGGAAATACTAGTAGGGCAATCAGACAAGAAAGAGAAATAAAAGGAATAAAGATAGTAAAGGAAGAAGATAAAATATCACTATTTTCAGATGACATGATACTCTATATAGAACACCTAAACAACTCAATTAAAAGACTACTAGAGATAATGAACAAATTCAGCAGTGTAGCTGGATACAAAGTCAACACTCAAAAATTAATAGCATTCCTGTACACAAACAACAAACTCACTGAGAGAGAAAAAAGGGAAACCACACTCTTCACTATAGTACCCAAAAAATTAAATAATTAGAAATCAACCTAACAGGAAGTAAAAGTTGTATACATTGAAAATTACATTGCTATGAAAAAAGAAACCAAAGAGGATTTCAGAAAATGGCAGGATACTCCTTGTTCAAGGATTAAAAAAACAAACATTGTGAAAATGTTCATGATCCTAAAATTGTTATACAGATTTAATACAATTTCAATTAAAATACAACTAGCATACCTAACAGACATAGAGAAATCATTCCTTGAATTCATCTGGAACCAAAACAGACCTAGAATAGCAGAGGCAATTCTGGGCAACAAAGGCAAGGAAGGAGGCATAATGATCCTGAAACTGAATTTATACTGCAAAACTACTGTGATAAAATCAGCATGGCACTGGAATAAAAACAGACCTAAAGATCAAGAGAATAGATTAGCAGATATAGCCAAAACTACAATACACTCAGCCACCTTATCTTTGACAAAGGGGTCAAAAATGTTGACTGGACGAAAGCCTCTTCAATAAGTGGCACTGGAAACATTGGGCTTCCACATGCCAAAAATGAAAACTAGATCCATGTCTATCAACATGCATTAATTAAACTCAAAATGGATCAAAGATCTAAATATTAAAACAGAAACACTGAATCTTCTGGAAGACAAAGTAGGTAGAAATCTTGAAGACATGGTATTAGGCAAAGAGTTCATGAACAAAAAACAAACTGCATGAGAAATACTTCTGAGAATCAACATCAGTATCACATCTTATTAAAAATATTTGCATGTGAAAAGAAATCTCCAACAGAGTGAAAAAAATCCCATAATTTTGGAAAACAATCTTAGCCAGTTATCCCTCAAACAAAGAACTTCTATTTGGAACATATAAAGAACTTAAAAAATAAGGGCCCCAAAATTCAAAGGCAAATCCAAAAATAGGTATCTGAAATGAATACACACTTCTCAGATAAAGACATGCAGATCGGGGCCCGCCCCACCACCAGGAACATATAGGAAGCCCACGTCAGGAATAGGCTGCCTGGAACCTCCCCTGTGGGTGTACCCTGCCATGTGGAACATATTGGGAGCCTGCCCAAGACTGAAAATTGGCCAGAACTACTTCTTCTGGGGCGGTCTTCCCACCAGGAACATCAGAAGACCTCAGCAGGCTTCAGTTCATGTGAAAATGTTTGGAACTTTGCTCCCAGGTGGTGAACCTTGGACTACAGTGGATTAACTGTATCAGTGTGGTGAGTATGCCCCTAAAATAGAGGTGTACAGTAGATAAAAAGGGCCAGTAGTAAAAACTCCTCCAACTAACTGTAAGAATTTGGTGAGTCTGAAAAGAGTATGTGTGATCCCCTCCTACACATAGGAAACATCAGGCAGAGTGAAAATGACAAAACAAAAAAGCAAAATTCAGTCTCATACATATAGTTCACCAGAAGCAAGTATAGGAGACATGGAAATAGAGGAACACAAAAGTAACACACTGGAAGTCTCTGAAAAGATAGTGAGTGAAATAAAAAAACAACTCAATAAGGATATAGAGGAAATCAAATTAGAAGTACTCTTCCATGTAAAGATAGAAATAACAACTTTAGTAAAGGAGTTATTGAATGCAGCTAAAGAAGAAATAGAGAAAAAGTACATGAGCATGAGAAACTGACTGAAATTTTGAATGAACAATATAGAAAACAAGCAGAATTCATGAAATAAACTCAAAGAGACATCTAAGAAACAAAAAATTCTATTGAAAGCATGCAAAACCGCCGAAAGGAAGCTGAGGATAGGATTTTGGACATTGAGGACAGGATCACAATTAGTGAACAGGAAAGGATAGAACTTTTAAAAATAACAAAGCAGCATGGAATGACAATCCAGAAGCTTCATGATGATTCCAAGAACAACAATATAAAAATAATGGGCATTAGCAAAGATATAGGAGACCAGGCAATGACATACATAAAGTATTTACAGAAATAATAGCAGAAAATTTCCCAAAAATGGGGAAACAATCTGATATGCAGATAAGTGAGGCATATAGGACACCAAACAGTCACAATCAACATAAATCCATACCCAGACACATAATAATTAAGATCTCAGACATACAGAATAAAAACAGAATACTAAAAGCTGTCAGAGAAAAGACAACTCACCTACCAAGGAAAGCCCACTAGTTTCATGGCAGACATTTCAGCACAAACATTCAAGTCAAGAAGAGCTTGGAGTGAGGTATTTAAAACCGTGAAAGGAAACAACCTTCAACCCAGACTGATGTACCCTGCAAAACTTTCATTCAAATTTAATGGAGAAACAAGATACTTCCATGACAAAGAACAACTGAAGAAATTCATGTCCAAGAAATGAACCATAGAAAGAGTACTGAAAGACATATTAGATAGAGATAAAAATGACCACAATCCCCAAAACAACAGAAAGAAAGCACCAGGTAGGATGAGCAATTAAATAAGAGGAAAATCAGAAAGAAATAACTAGAATGGAACATAGCAAAATCGAGCCGGTACATATCCATAATATAAATGGCCTCAATTCACCTATAAAAAGAAATAGATTGACAGAATGGATCAAGAAACAGGACCTCATAATATGCTGCATAAAAGAAACATACCTGACACAAAAGGAAATTAATAGATTAAAAGTCAAAGGATGGAAAACTGTATTCCATGCAACATGAAACCAGAAAAAGCAGGGGTAGCTATTCTATTTTCAGACTGCATAAACTTTAAACTTAAAATGATTAAAAGAGATAGAGAAGGTCATTACATACTTATTAGTGGTAAAATTCAAGAGGAAGAACTAAAAATTATAAATACATATGTGCCAAATAGAGGAGTACCCACCTATCTAAGACAGATACTAATGGAGATGAAAAACCAAATACACAGGAATACAATTATAAAAGGAGATCTTAACAGCCCATTGTCACCAAGAGATAGATCAACTAGACAAAAAGTCAGCAAAGAAATAACAGAACTGAATCATACCTGGGAGCAATTGGACTTAGTAGATGTTTACAGAGTGTTCAACCCAACCACATCAGAATACACATTCTTCCCAGCTGCACATGGGACATTCTCCAAAACCATATATTATCCCATAAAACATTCTTAAGTAAATGCAAAGTTATTGAAATCATACCATGCATAGTATCTGATCATAGTGCACTGAAACTGGAAATTAATGGCAAAAGAAATTGTAAAACCTACATAAATACATGGAAATTAAAGAACAGCTTTTGAACAACCAGTGGGCTACAGATGAAATTAAAGAAGAAATAAAACAATACCTACAATTCAATGAAAATACAGAAAAACATACTGTAATCTGTGGGATGCAATGAAAGCGGTCTTAAGAGGGAAATATATAGCAATAAACTGTCATATCAAGAAAACAGAATGAGAACAAATGAACAAACTAATGCTCCATCTCAAGTATCTAGGAAAAGAAGAGCAAGCTGAACACAAAGCTCATAGAAGAGAGGAAATTGTAAAGATTAGAGCAGAAATCAATGCAACTGAAACTAAAAAAATACAAAGAATTAATGAATCAAAAAGCTGGTTTTTTGAAAGAATCAACAAAATTGACAAACCCCTAGCTAACCGTATCAAGAGAAAGAAAGAAAAAACCCAAATTCATGCAATAAGAACTGAAAAGGGGAAATTATTACAGATCCCATGGAAATTCAAAAGATCATGAATACCTACTTTGAAAATTTCTACTCACATAAAGTGGAAAACACAGAGGAAATGGACAGATTTCTAGAAGCGTATGAACTACCAAAGCTCAACCAAGAAATTATAGCAATTTTAAAAGACCCAATATCAACTATTGAAACTGAAAACATAATTAAAAACTTAAGAACAAAGAAAAGTCCATGTCCTGATGGATTCACAGCTGAATTCTAAAAGTAATTTAGACAAGATTTGATGCCAATACTCCTTAAACTCTTCAAGGAAACTGAGAAAAAAGCAATCCTCCCTAAATCATTCCTGGAGGCAGGTATTACTCTGGTGCCAAAACCAGAGAAAGATGCAGCCAAAAAAGAGAGCTATAGGCCAATCTCACTAATGAACATTGAAGCAAAGATTCTCAACAAAATACTGGCAAACAGAATGCAGCAAATCATGAAGAAGATTATATATCATGACCAAGTGGGGTTCATTCCAGGAATGCAGGGATGGTTTAACATATGCAAATCAATAAATGTAATACACCACATCAACAGAGCCAAAAACAAAAACGACATGGTCATCTCAATAGTTGCAGAAAAAAATTTGACAAAGTCCAACACACGTTCATGATAAAAACCATTCAGAAACTCAGAATACACGTCATCTACTTCAACCTTATAAAGGCCATCTATGAAAAACCAACAGCCAACATTATACTAAATGGACAAAAAATGAAAGCTTTCACTTTAAAATCAGGAACAAGACAAGGATGCCCACTTTCACCACTCCTTTTCAATATAGTTCTGGAAACACTAGCCAGGGCAATCAGACAAGAGAGAGAAATAAAAGGAATAAAGATAGGAATGGAAGAAGTTAAATTATCACTATTTGCAGATCACATGATACTCTACATAGAAGACCAAAAAAAACCCATTAAAAGACTGCTAGAAGTAATAAACAATTTCAGTAGTGTACATGGATACAAAGTCAGTGCTCAAAAATCAATAGCATTCATGTACAGAAACAAAAAACTCACTGAGAGAGAAATTATGGAAATATCACCCTTTACAGTAACATCTAAAAAAATGAAATACTTAGGAATCAACCTAACTAAAAATGTAAAAGACCTATGTGCTGAAAATTATACTATGCTGAAAAAGGCGATTGAAGAGGATATTAGAAAATGGAAGGACATTCCTTGCCCTTGGTTAGGAAGAACCAACATTGTGAAAATGGCTATACTCCAAAAACTGTTGTACAGATTTAACACAATCCCAATCAAAATACCATTAACATAACTCACAGATCTAGATAAAACACTCTTAAAATTCATTTGGAAACAGAAGAAACCTAGAATAGCAAAGGCAACTCTAGGCAACCAAAGCAAGGCAGGAGGCATCTCAATTCCTGACTTGAAACAGTACTATAAAGCCACAGTGATAAAATCAGCTTGGTACTGGCAAAGAAATAGACCTGAGGATCAATGGAACAGATTAGGAGATGCAAGCAGAATTACAAAGACACTCAGCCACCTGATATTTGAGAAAGGGGTGGAATATGTCCACTGGAAGAAGGATAGTCTCTTTAATAAATGGTGTTGGAAAAATTGCCTCTCTACATGCCAAAGACTGAAACTAGATCCACGCATATCATCAGGCACAAAACTAAAGTCTAAATGGTTCAAAGACCTCAATATTAAAACAGAAACACTAAATCTACTGCAAGACAACATAGGTAGAAGTCTTGGAGACATAGGGGTAGGCAGAGAATTCATGAACCAAACACAAACTGCACGGAAAACACTTCAAAGAATCAACAAATTGGATCTCACATTATTGAAAAGTTTCTGCACTTCAAAGGAAATCACCAACAGAGAGAAAAGAAAACCAACAGAGTGGGAAAGAATTTTAAACAACAACCTCTCAGACAAAGGACTTCTGTCCAGAATATATAAAGAATTAAAAAAACATCAAGCCCCCCAAATTCAAAGACCCTATCCAAAAATGGGCATCAGAGATGAACACACAGTTCTCAGAGAAAGATATACAAATGGCAAATAAATACATGAAGAAACGTTTGCCATCACTGGTCATTCGAGAAATGCAAATTAAAACAGCATTGAGATTCCACCTTACTCAGGAAAGAATAGCTGCCATCAAGAAATCAACTGATAACAAATGTTGGTGAGCCTGCATGGAAACAGGAACACTGCTCCACTATTGGTGCGAATGTAGACTGGTGCAACCATTATGGAAATCCATATGGAGAATTCTCAGAAAACTAAGATTGCAAGCCCCGTTCTATCCAGCCTTCCCCCTCCTGGGCATTTTCCCAAAGAACTGAAAAGTTCATATCACAGTGATATATGTGCACCCATGTTCATAGCTGCACAATTTTTGATAGCTAAATCCTGGAAACAACCAACATGCCCATCAACTGAAGGGTAGATGAAAAAGATGTGGCATTTTTATACAATGGAATATGACTCAGCTATAAAAAATATCATCTTGAGGCCTTCATAGGCAAATGGAGACAAATTGAGACTATCCTCATTAGTGAAATAAATAAGAATCATATTTATAAATATCATATTGTGTCTCCAGTGTAAAAAGTAAATAAGAACTTCAAGTGTAATAAAACCAAAATGTGTAATTGCTATTGTACAAAAGAGAGGGAAAGAAAGTGCTCTAAGGGATATAACTGCATGTAAGTTTGAGTGTGTAAAATAGATGACCATATTGCTGAATGTTTGTGGGATCTTTGACCAAAACTTTTTGTATTCTGACTCTTTGAATATTTACTATATACCCTTTAACTTTGTAACATAAACAACTACATCCAAGATGGCAATACGTAATTTACAAATAACTGATTTCTTAGTGGGGCTTTTTCTCATTCTTCTTTTCTTTCTTTCTTTTAGAATTCTGTATTATTGCTACCCTTTTTTGTGTTTTTTTCTTTTTTTCTTCTCTTTAATTAAAATTTTAAAAATGTATAATTGCTATTGTAAAAAAAGAGGAAATAGGAAGTGCTATAAATATATAGCTGCATGTATGTTTAGATCTGTGGGACTGATGACCGTATTTCTTGGTTCTTGTTGGGTTGTTGAACAGATCTGTTTGCACTCTCACTGCTTTAGTACCTGCTTTGTGTGCTGTAATCTTGTAAGTTGAATAACTATTTCTGAAAGAACAATGTGTAATGTATCAACTAG
The DNA here is from genome assembly GCA_004027455.1 of Hydrochoerus hydrochaeris. NCBI lineage: Eukaryota > Metazoa > Chordata > Mammalia > Rodentia > Hydrochaeridae > Hydrochoerus > Hydrochoerus hydrochaeris. The sequence continues at coordinate 16,529 of PVLA01006360.1, read as the reverse complement.
TGATTTCTTACTATTTATCTTCTTTTCTTGAAATTCTGTTATATTTCTACCTTTTTCCTTTTTTTTCTCTTTAAATAAATAAAAAAAGAAATGCAGACAATTCAATGAAAATACAGAAACAACATACTGTAATCTGTGGGTTGCAATGAAAGCGGACTTAAGAAGGAAATATATAGCAATAAACTGTCTTTTCAAGAAAACAGAATGAAGACCTTTGTGTGCTGGAGAATAGGCAGTCTACTCACTGCCCTGGTGAGCAGCTGGGGGCCTTGAAATCCACTGGCACACCAGGGCAAGAGCTATCAGCAACTTCTAAGCTCTGCATCATGTTGGAACTTTGGGCCCTGGGAGAACAGGTAGCCTACCGGCCACTCTGGTAAGCAGCTGAGGATCTGCCAGTGCACGGACTAAGTATCAGACATTGATCCATATCCTCCCCCCCCAATCCCCCGTTAGCAAGTAGGCACTGGTGGTCTGAGTATCTTTTTGGAGGATGAATGTATACAGCATGGCAAGAAAGGGGGATTTCCTTTTACTATCTCTTTTATTGCTGTTTGCTCAGTTTTGATTAATGTTACTGCTTTGTTCAATGTTCTGCTTTTGAAAGTTTGATATTTCCTTCCATTTTCCTCGGCCTGATCAGGGGAACAGCTAGTGTGAAAAAGATGGGCTGTAATATTGAGCCTATTACTTGTATCATGGTGAGCAGGTCTGTTGTAGTTTTATTGCAATGTGGTCCCATGGGTTTGTTCTGTCTTGTTTTGCTGTATTTTGCTACCCTCAAAAAAAGTAGATAAGAAAGTAACAAAATAACTCCAAAAATCTCCCAACTCCAGCAAAGCTGATCCATGGATCATGGATGAGGAGAAGCTCAAAAACAAGGCAACAGAATTATATAAGGTGATTAAAAGTATATAACAACAACAAAACAAGTCAGTAAGGTAATGAGCAACCTGAAACAGGATATAACTAAGCAGATAATGGACTTAAAAAGTAAAAAGAAGAAAAGAAAGTGCTCTAGAGGATATGGCTGCATGTATGTTTAAGTGTGTAGGATTGATAACCGTGTTGCTAAGCTGTTACTGGATCAGTGAACTTATTTACAGTCTCACTGTTTGAATGTCCACTTTGTATGGTTTAATTTTGTAACTTTAACAACTAGGTCTAAGAAGACAATATGTCATTTATCAGCTAGTGATTTCTTTCTTCTTTTTTTCTGAAATTCTGTATTGTTTCTACCCCTTTTTCTGTTTTGACTTTTTTTCTTTAAATAAAATTTAAAAAAAGAATGAGCACAAATAAACAACCTAATACTCCATCTCAAGGCTATAGAAAAAGAAGAGCAAGCTAAACCAAAACATCATAGAAGAGAGGAAACTGCAAAGATTAGAGTAGAAATGAATACAAATGAAATTTAAAAAACAATACAAAGAATTAATTAATGGAAAATGTAGTTTTTTGAGAGAATAGACAAAATTGACAAACCCCTAGCTAATGTGATCAAGAGAAAGAAAGAAATAACCCAAATTAAGGTAATAAGAACTGAAAAGGAGGAAATTACTACAGATCCCATGGAAATTGAAAACATCATGAATACCTACTTTGAAAATCTCTACTCACACAGAATGGAAAACACAGAGGAAATGGACAAATTTCTAGAAAGGGATGAATTACTGAAGCTCAACCAAGAAGATATAGCAATTTTGAACAAACCAATATCAGCTATTAACATTGAAAATGTAATTAAAAACTTACCAAAAAAGAGCCTAGGTCCTGACTGATTCACAGCTGAATTCCACAAGAAATTTAGAGATGATTTGATGCCAATACTCCTTAAAACCTTCAATGAAATTGAGAAGAAAGTAATCCTCCCTAGATCATTCCTGGAGGCAAGTATTACTCTGGTTCCAAAACGAGAGAAAGATCCAACCAAAAAAGTGAACTATAGACCAATCTCACTAATGAACATTGATGGAAACATTCTCAATAAAATACTGGCAAAAAGAATGCAGCAAATCCTCAAGAAGATTATATATCATGACCAAGTGGGGTTCATTTCAAGAATGCAAGGATGGTTTAACATGTGCAAATCAACAAACCACATCAACAGAGCAAAAAACAAAAACCACATGGTCATCTCAATAGATGAAGAAAAAGCCTTTGATGAAGTCCAACATATGTTCATGACAAAAACCCCTCAGAAACTCGGAATACATGGTGTCTACCTCAACTTTATAAAGGCTATCTATGAAAAACCAACAGCCAACATTATACTAAATGGATAAAAAATGAAAGCTTTCACTTTAAAATGAGGAACAAGACAAGGATGTCCACTATCACCACTCCTTTTCAATATAGTTCTGCAAACACTAGCCAGGGCAATCAGACAAGAGAGAGAAATAAAAGTAATAAGATAGGAAAGGAAGAAGTTAAATTATCACTATTTGCAGATGACAAGATACTCTATATAGAAGACCCAATGAACTCCATCAAAAGACTACTAGAGGTAATAAACAAGTTCAGCAGTTTAGCTGGATGAAAAGTCAATGTTCAAAAATCAATAGCACTGCCTGCAAGCACAAAGTCATGAGTTTGATACCTGGTATTAAAAAAAAAACACCAAAAAATTCAATAGCATTCCTGTACACAAACAAAAAACTCACTGAGAGAGAAATTATGGAAATATTGCCCTTTACAATAACATGTAAAAAAATGAAATACTTAGGAATCAACCTAACTAAAAATGTAAAGGACCTATATGCTGAAAATTATACTATGCTGAAAAAGGAGATTGAAGTGGATATTAGAAAATGATGGATATTATTTGTTCTTGGTTAGAAAGAACCAACATTGTGAAAATGGCCATACTCCAAAAACTGTTATACAGATTTAATGGAATCCCAATCAAAATACCATTGACATACCTCATAGATCTAGAAAAAACACACCTAACATTCATTTGGAAACAAAAGAAAACTAGAATAGCAAAGGCAGTTCTGGGCAACAAAAACAAGGCAGGAGGCATCTCAATTCCTGACTTGAAACAGTACTATAAAGCCACAGTGATAAAATCAGCTTGGTACTGGCAAAGAAATAGACCTGAGGATCAATGGAACAGATTAGAAGATGCAAACACAACTACAAAGATACTAAGCCACCTGATATTTGAGGAAGGGGCTAAATATGTCCACTGAGTAAGGAGAGTCTCTTTAACAAATGGTGTTGGAATAATTGGCTCTCCACATGCCAAAGACTGAAACTAGATCCATGCATATCACCATGCACAATACTAAAGTCTAAATGGATCAAAGACTTCAATATTAAAACAGAAACACTAAATCTACTCCTGCAAGACAACTTACATAGAAGTCTTGGAGACATAGGGGTAGGCAGAGAATTTATGAACAAAATTCAAATTGCATGGGAAACACTTCAAACAATGAATGACTGGGATCTCATATTATTGAAATGTTTCTGCACTTCAAAAGAAATCACCTACAGAGTGAAAAGAAAACCCAGAGGATGGGAAAGAATTTTAGCCAGCAATCCCTCAGACAAAGGACTTCTGTCCAGAACATATAAAGACTTGAAAAACATCATTCCCCCAAATTCAAAGACCCTCTCCAAATTGGGCATCTGTGATGAACACATGGTTCTCAGAGGAGGGTATAAAAATGTAAAATTAATACATGAAGAAATGTTCACCATCATTGGTCATTCAAGAAATTCAAATTAAAACATTGAGATTTCATCTCCCTCTGGAAAGAATAGCTGCCATCAAGAAATCAACTGATAACAAATGCTGGCAAAGCTGCAGGGTAAAAGGAACACTGCTCCACTGCTGTTTGAAATGTAGACTGGTGCAACCATTATGGAAATCTGTATGGAGAATTCTCAGAAGACTAGGATTGGAAGCCCCATTCAATACAGCTATTCCCCTCCTGAGTATTTTCCCTGAAGAACTGAAAAGTTCATATCACAGTGATATATGTGCACTCATGTTCATGGCGGCACAATTTGTGATAGCTAAATCTTGGAAACAACCAAATGTCCATGTACTGCAGAGTGGATGAAAAAGTTGTGGCATTTTATACAGTGGTATTACTCAGCTATAAAAAAAGGGTGATCTTGAGGCCTTCATAGGCAAGTGGAGACAACTTGAGACTGTCCTTATTAGTGAAATAATTAAGAATCATATTTATAAATATCATATTGTGTCTCTAGTGTAAAAAGTAATAAGAACTATAAGTGTAATAAAACCAAAATGTGTAATTGCTAGCATAAAAAAGAGAGGAGAACAAAGTGCTCTCAGGAATATAACTGCATGTATGTTTGAGTGTGTAAAATAGATGAACATATTGCTGAATCTCTGTTGGATCTTTGAGTAGAATTATTTTCAGTCTCAGTGTCTGAATTTCTACTATGTATCCTTTAACTTTGTGACTTGAACAACTACATCCTAGATGACAATACGTAATTTATAAACTAGTGATTTCTTACTGGTTTTTTTCTCTTTTTCCTTTTTTTCTTTCTTTCTTTTAGAATTCTGTATTGTTGCTACCCTTTTTCTGTTTTGCTTTTTTCTTCTCTATAAATAAAAATTTTAAAATGTACAATTGCTATTGTAAAAAAGAGGAAATAGGAAGGGTATGAAAGACATAGCTGCATGCATGTTTAAATGCATAGGATTGATAACAGTATCTCTATTTTCTTTTTGGATTGTTGAACATATCTGTTTGCAGTCTCTCTGCTTGTGTGTCTGCCTTGTGTGCTTTAATTTTTAACTTGAACAACTATTTCTAAAAGAACAATATGTAATTTATCAACTAGTGATTTCTTGCTGTTTATCTTTTTGTGAAATTCTGTAATATTTCTATCCTTTTTCTCTTTTGTTTCTCTTTAAATAAAAAAATAGTGAAGGTAGAAATTTAGACATCAAAGAGAAGATTGCAGTTAGTGAACAGGAAAGGAAAGATCTTTTAGAAATAACAAGGAATGAGGAAATAACAATTCAACAGTTGCAAGATGATGCCAACAAAAACAATATAAGATTAATAGGGATAAATGAAAAAGAAGGAGACAGCACAAATCATATCAAGAGACTAATAGCTGAAAATATCCCAAACATGAGAATACAAACTGACATACAAATTAGTGAAGCATATAGAACTTCAAATAGCCAAAATTAAAATAAAACTACACCCAGACATATAACAATCACCATCCCAGAATTCCTACATAACAAAAGAATGTTAAAAGCTGACAGAGAGAAAGGACAGATCACCCATAAAGGAAAACCTATCAGAATCACAGCAGACTTCTCAACACAAACAATGAAGTCAAGAAGGGCATGGAGTGAAATATTTCAGATCCTAAAGGAAAATGACTTCCAACCCAGACTGTTGTACCCTGCAAAACTGTCTTTCAAAATGGATGGAGAAATAACATACTTCCATGACAAAGAACAGCTGAAGAACTTCGTGATCACCAAGCCAACCCTACAAAGAATACTTAAAGACATTCTAGATACACATAGGAAAAAAACCACTAAGCAAGACAGACAATTAAACCGAATGGAAAGGTAAAGATACAACAGCAGAAAGATAACATGTCAGCAATAAAATGATATATAACAGTTATAACCATTAATGTAAATGGCCTCAATTCACCAATTAAAAAAAACAGACAGGAGGAATGGATCAAGAAACAACATCCAACCATATGCTGTCTAGAAGAAATCCATCTAACCCAAAATGTAACTCATAGACTGAAAGTCAAAGGATGGAAAACAATACTTCATGCAACAGGAACTCAGAAAAACCAGGGCTGGCTATTCTGTTTGCAGGCAATGTGAACTTCAAACCAAGAATAGTTCGAAGAGATAAAGAAAGTCACTACATACTAGTTAGGGGAAAACTTCAAGAGGAAGAGATAACAATCTTGAGTATATATGCACCAAATTCCAGAGCATCCAGCTACATAAAGCAAGTATTAACAGAAAAAAATCAAATAAGCAATAATACAATTATAATAGGAGACCATAACATAACATTGACACAAAAAAACAGATCAACTATACAGAAAATCAGCAAAGAAATAACAGAACTGAATCAAACCTGTGAACAAATGGACTTGATAGATGTATACAGAGTCTTCCCTCCAACAACATCAGAATATACATTATTCTTAGCAGTACATGGGGCGTTCTCTAAAATAGACCACATACTAGCCCATAGAACATACTTAAGTAAATGCAAAAGAATTGAAATTATCCCATGCATAGCACCATGAAACTAAAAATTAATAAAAGTAAGTGCAAAATCCCCACAAACACATGGAAATTGAATAATATTCTTGAGCAATCAATGGGTCACAGAGTAAATTAAAGAAGAAATTAAACAATATCTACAAGCAAACGAAAATACAAGTAAAACTTATTGCAACATTTGGGATGCAATGAAAGCAGTCCTCAGAGGAAAATTTATTGCACTGAGTTCCCACATTTGGAAAACAGAACGAATCCAAATAAAAAACCTGATACTGCACCTCAAACACCTAGAAAAAGAAGAGCAAGCCAAGCCCAATCTAAAAGAAGGGAGGAAATTATAAGGATCAGAGCAGAAATTAATGCAATAGGGACTAAGTAAACAGTACAAAAATCAATGAATCAAAGAGTTGGTTCTTTGAAAGTATAAATTTGTTAAGCCCCTAGCCAAACTAATTTTAAAAATGAAAGAAAAGACTCCAATTCATGCAATACAGAATGAAAATGTGAAATCACTACCGACTTTATTTCTCTTTCTTTTAGAATTCTGTATTGTTGTTACCCTTTTTTTCTGTTTTGCTTTTTTTCTTCTCTTTAAGTAAAATTTTCTAAAAATATAATTGCTATTGTAAAAAAGGAGGAATATGAAGGGTATAAAAGATATAGCTGCATGTATATTTAGGTGTGTGGGATTGATAACCATATTTCTAGGTTGTTGTTGGATTGTTGAACAGATCTCTTTGCACTCTCACTGCTTGACTGTCCACTTTGTGTGTTTTAATTTTGTAACTTGAAAAACTATTTCTAAAAGAACAATATGTAATTTACCAGCTAGTGAATTCTTACTGTTTATCTTCTTTTCTTGAAATTATGTAATATTTCTATCCTTTTTCTGTTTTTTTCTCTTTAAATAAACATAAGACATACAAATGGCAAATAAATATATGAAAAAATGTTTGGCATCATTGTTCATTACAGAAATGCAAATTAAAACAATGCTGAGATTCCATCTCACTCCAGAAAGAGTGGCTGAGGCCAAAAAATCAACCAATAACAAATGCTGGAGGAACTGTGGGGAAAAAGGAACTCTTATTCACTGTTGTTGGGAGTGTAGGCTGGAGCAGCCACTGTGGAAATCAGTGTGGAATTTCCTCAAAAAGCTCAGATTAGAGGTGCCATCTGACCCAACTATTCTGCTTCTGGGTATTTTCCCAGGAGAATTAACAACACCATACCACAGTGATATATGTACACCTATCTTTATAGCAGCACAATTTGTAATAGCCAAATCTTGGAAACAACCTAATGTAGAATGGAAAAAAATGATGTGGTATTTTTATACAGTGCAGTATTCCTGAGTTATAAAGAAGGATTGCATTAAGGTTTTTATAGGTAAATGGACACGACTTGAGACCATATTTATAAGTGAAATAAACCAAATTCACATGTGTAAATATTATATTGCCTCCCCAGTGTAAGAAACAGAGAACACATAAGATAAAAATAATCTACAATAAATATTGTGTAAGGGTAACCAACTGCTCAAAGTGTAAAAGTAACTGGGATAGGGAAAAGGAGAAAAGAAGGATGGGAAGAGGAAAAAGAAATAAATTTGTGTTGTTTCTTTGTCTCTTTTGCTTTCTGGATTTCTTTTCTGTGTCTTTTTTCTCCTAAATAAAAAATAAATGAATGGATATATATAGTTTTCTGAGAAGACTGTCCAGAATACAGTAAGTGCTCAATTAGTGGTAGTTCTTGTTATTGTTTTAATGATAGCAAAGTTTTTTTTAAGTAGGACAAGAAACATGTTCTGAAGTTTGAACCAAGGAAACACAGGATTAGTACACTCTACAGCATGAGTGTTGTAGTCAGGGTTTGCAGGGGAAAAATATAATACAGAACACATAATTTATAGGAGTATTTTATAATTGTCACTCGAAGAGTCAAATATAAAAGAGTGCAGGAAATCTTTCCACATGCTAGAGACTTAAATAATCCAACTGAGGGCCTAGATCCCAGAGCAGTGTCTTCCACGATTCCAACTGGGGGCCTAGAGCCCATGATGATGTCTCATGGAAGTGTGCATCAAGGATCTGCACTGGGAAGACCCAATGGTCAGTGGTGAAAGTCAGAAATTGTGTGCTGGCAGGATGAATGATCTGTTCTAGTAGTCTGAGGGACCTATACTTGAGCCAGAAAGTGACATTCAAAGTAAGAATCAAACCTCCCCAAAGTGAACCACAGTCATTCTCAGCTACAAGATACTCAGCTCCTCAATGATGAGAACAGCTGAGTTTATACCAGGAAAACAAGCATGGCCCACTTCTCCGAGAGATTCAGCAGTGCCACCTCTCCATCCCCTGTTCTCTTTTTTATACTGTTGACAACAATTCTCAGGATGGCCTTCTACACCCAACACCATGCTGATTCAATTTAGTTCAGTGGTACAAATTGACTACCAGTTGTCTATCCACTACAATAAGTGTGGACCAACCATGCAAGGGAGAACATTGTGGGCAAGCGGTAGTTACTGTTAATTAAAGATGATCTCCATTTTTATAGTGTTGTTCATAGAGCAAATAAAGGGGAATTTTTTTCTTACCTGATTCTTAAGGAAGCTTTTATTTTGCCCTGAATTGTACTCAACCTATTAAAAACGGTTTTGCCAACCTATTGCTCAATTCTGGATCAAGAGACCTGCATATCTAAGAGTTTCATCAGGAAACAAATGGCATTTGAACTAGCTAACTGAATAGAATTTAATAAAGAACTATTTTCAAATGTGTAGACAGAGTCTAGAGAAAAGCCAAAGGATAATGTATTGCCTGAGGCTAGCAACAGAAGTTACCTTTTATCCTAAAGAGCAAGAAAAAGAAGTTACAAGTTCTGAGGGTGTAACTTAGTAATAGAGTACATATGTAGCATGCATAAGATGCTGGGTTTAATCACCAGCACCAAAAATAAGAAGGAGGATCAGTAGCATAAGCAGAAAAAGGGGGAAGAGGAGAAGGAGGAGGAGGAGGAGAAGGTGGGGGAGGAAGAGGAGGAGGAGTTTCAGAGAACAGGGAAGTATGACTAACAGGAATCTCGGACCAAGGATTCATTTAACCTACAGTGACCAAGAAGGGTAATGCAAACAGGTTGGGTTATAAAGTAAAAAACATTTATTTTGGATCACTGTTCTGAAGGTCTAAGATCTAGAGGCTATACTTGGTATATCTTCTTTCTGGAAAAGCCCTGAAGCAACACAGAGCATCACACAGTAAGAGCCAGGAAATACACATGTGAATGTGTATGCGTATGTCTTTCTTGTTTCTCCCACTTATAATATTATTGGGATTCAGTCATTGAGGTTGCACTCTGATGACTTTTTTTAATCTTAACTTCTTCTCTAGGCCACACTTCTAAGCAATTTATTGGGATTTAATCACCAACTTCTGAATCCCTCACAGTAGGGATCAAATTTCAATGACTGAACCCTTGAGGGGTACATTCAAGCCACATCCAAACCACAAGACATTCCTTGGCTTCACATTTTCTGCCCTCTGGTTTCCTGCTATTGCCTTCCATTCACTCAACCCAATTCAAAGCCAAAAATAGGGAGTGTGTTTTTGCATCCCACAGATGTCAATCTCCTGAAGAACAGAGTAAAGTAGAAATGGTAGAACATGAATCTGGAGGGGAATGGTGAAAGATAACTCAAAAGAAAACCAGGAGCAGATTCTGTGCCATCCACTCCACTCTTCACCCCCATGCCTCTTCTGTCCAATACTAATTTCTCTCTCCTCCCCAAATTAAATATGTGCTATAGTTGAAATCTTTGTGTTCTGCCTCCAAATTCATATGTTTAAATTCTATCTCCCAATGTGATAGTATTAAGAGGTGGGGTCTTAGGTCATGACAGTCCCTCAAAATTGGGACCCCAAAGAGCTAGCTCCTTTTATTATATAAGTATATGGTGATAGGTCACTAATCTGCAACACAGAAGTTTGCAATGCAAAATATTGTTTATACTCATTTAGTGTGAGGTAAGTTACCATAGAAGCCTGAACAAAGACAGTATATTAAAATATGTAATGAGTATCATTACAGCCAATTGAAACACACATCTAAATGGTGATACTTGTTTTTTTCCCTTTTCTATTTAAAGAAAAAAGTGAAACAGAGGGTAGAAATAATACATAATTTCAAAAAAAAACAGTGAGACATCACTAGTCGATAATTACATATTTTCCTCTTAGAACTAGTTGTTCAAGTTACAAAAGTAAAGCAAACAAAGTGGACATTTAAAGAGTGAGGCTGCAATCGGTTCTGTTCATCTATCCAACAAAAACTTAGTAATATGGTTATCAATCCTACACACTTAAACATACATACAATTATATCCTTTAGAATACTTTCTTTTCCTCTCTTTTTTTACAATAACTATAATCAATTCTCGTAAACTGTTTAGAAGTTCTACACATGTATAAGTCGCTACATGTATACCTATCCTTTCTGTATTGGAGGGAAAAACAAATCAAAACAAGTCAACAAAACAAATTTCTAGAAAAACACGAAATGAAAAGGACATATAAAACCACAATACTAGGTGATCTATGGTCGTTACTATGATGCTTGTTATTTTCAATAAAATTTTCTAGTATAATTTTCTAATATAATTAAGTATGTTTCTAGTAAAATAGCACTATTAATAAAAACCAAACATTGGAGACATTATAGGACTTCAAAGGCAATTAATAATCAAACCAGAATGGGTATCCTATTAATTCTTGTCATCTTCAGAGGAGTTGCCTCTACTCTCAGACTTGATACTATCAAGCATACCAGATTTGAATAAAATCAGTCAAGACAAAACAGCGATATAGCCAATCTTCTCTGCCTCATGTCTGCTATGCTATTTTTCTGTCATTGCTCTTTACTTTCCTCCTTCATTCCACTGTCTGCCCCATTCATTGAGGCCTTTGTGCCATTGTTCCTGGAATCCTGGTGACTTTCTTCTCTCCCTCTAGAATGTCCTTCAATATTCTTTGCAAGGTTGGATTGGTAGTCACAAACTCCCCCAGTTCCTCTTTGTCATAGAAATATCTTGTCTCTCCATTAATTTTGAGAGACAGTTTCACAGGGTACATCAATCTGGGTTGGAGGTTTTCTCTCAGGGCTTGGAATACTTCACTCCAAGCTCTTCTTTATTTGATAGTTTGTGTTGAGAAGTCAGCTATGATTTTGAAGAGTTTTCCTTTATAGGTAATCTGTTTCTTTTCTCTGACTGCTTCTAATATTCTGTTTTTGTGATAGATTTCTGGGATCCTGGTTATTATATGTCTGGGTGTTGATCTGTTTTGGTTGTAGCTGGCTGGAGTTCTGTATGCTTCATATATTGATACATCACTTCCATTTCCTATGCTTGGGAACTTTTCCTTAATTATTTCTGTGAATAGCCTTTTCATTTCATTTGTATTTTTCCCTGCTTCTTCATTCATGTTTCTTATTCTTAAGTGATAAATCCTCTTGTCATCTTCTAGCCTTTGTATGGTTACTTCCTGGTTCCTTGTCATTTTTAAGAGATCCTTCCTTTTGTGATCATACATTGCAAATCTATCTTCAAGTTTTGAAAGTCTGTCTTTAGTTTCTGTCAAGAAATTTTGCCAGCTTTCAATGGAGTTTTTAATTTCCTGATATTCTCTTTGGATCTGTTTCATGTATGCTAGATTTTTATATTCTTCATCAGAAGCATCTCTCCTTTCTCTGGGTCCCTCCACTCTTCCATTTGAGTCTTCTTGAGGAGTGCCCAGCATTTCTTTTATTAATCTTCTTATATCTTGCTTCACCTGAGTTAGAATTTCAGAATTAAATTCATCAATGTGGTAACAGAAGTATTTCTTTATTTCCAATGAGGCCATGTCTGATATTGCATGTTTGCTGCCCTCAATCATCTCTCTATTTACCTCTACTGGACTTATTTTCCTTGGGTCAGTGGTTGGAGGGTTTTGGTTGCTTCTTTGTCTTGTCATGTTTCTGGTTTCTTTCAGGCAGTTAAATGGTGGAGGTCTCAGGACCTTTTCGTATTGCTTAGAGTTTTTCTGAAGCATACTGGCTAGGGGATTGCTGCCCTCTCCAGTTTGCTATTTATCTGAGAGGTGCACACAGGGGTGATGTGGGCCAGCCCCTCCCCTCTAAGACAATCAACCAGTGAGTGTCTTCAGCATGTTAGTGTGTGCCCTGCGGATGTCACAGGTTCAGGACAGCCTCATCCCTGGCTGTTGTGTCCTGACCAGGGGCTTGGCCCAGCCCAAGCAGATCCCACCAATCTGCTTTGTGCCAGGAGCCACCCACTGAAGCTGCTTCAGTTGTTGATTCAAGCCTGTCCTGCCCAACTCCAATATGTCATCTAGCTGGTCATCCCACTCTGGGGAAACCAATTTTAAGCACTCACCAAAGTCTGTGCAGCTCGGTTTACCATTTCCACTCCCTGTTACATTGCCTCCTCCTGCCAAGGGTCACGGGCTCACAAACTCCTGCTCTCAGCAGTGCTGCAACCTCAGCCTGATCATGAGTCACCCAACTCTAAGACACTCCCAGTACAATGACAGGAGCATGCCCAGCTCCATCCCTCTGTCCATGCTTCTTTTTTCTTTTTCTTTTTCCTCAGTTTCTTCCTGGTTGTGAGAATTCCTCTCCTTTCATCTGGTCTTCTCCATGGTGTTAAATTCTAGCATCTGAGTTGTTTTTCTCAGAGAGGCTATCTATCGTGCTGCCTATCAATCCACCATCTTTTTCTTCCCTAACTGGTAATACTTGTTTTGAGAAGAGATTACAGTGAAAAAAAATAAAGCAACTCAATAGAGGTTACAGGTGTTATTCAAATGATACATATCAGAGAACACCTCAAAATTATATAACTCTCTTAGGTGAATAAGGATTGGATAACAGAAGGGCACATGACATTGACCTTGTCTAGGGTTTCAGTTATCTTTACCTGAATTTACAATTGAATAGATTGGGATAGGTGGGGTTTTATGCTACTTAGTGCAATCTCATTTTGGAATCTAAAAGAACAGTTCTTTTAAGAAATATTTATATAAAGCTTGACACTTGTCTGTAAGCTGTCTAATATCAGTTTTCCCAGTTCAAGAGAGTGGGAAATAGAAAAAGACAAACAAATCAAAACATGGAAGAGAAGTGGGGGAGAGGATCCAACATGGTTGACTAGAAGAAGCATCATATCAGAGATATACTCAGGAAAGATTAACTAAAAACTCAGATAATTGGGAAGCAGAAAAAGGACTTACAGCCTGATATGGAAAATCCATTTGAAAGAAGATATATGTAGATCAAACCAAACACTAGATAGTAGTTTAAAAGTGGGAAAGCAGTTTCCTCCTGGCCCAGTTTATGTGACCCTTACTCTTTCTCATCCCAGGAGCAGCCATGTTGGGTACTTCCCAAATAGGTGTAGAGAACCAAGGACCACTACAGAGACTCACTTCCTAAGATAGTCTCTGGGTACATGGGCTTGTTTTCCTCACCAGCTTTTCTGAAAACACCAAGAAAGCTGCATCCATGTAGCATTCTTGCTAGCACTCATTAGTGGCAGGAGAAGCTCCTTGTATACCTGCCTAACTCCAGGGATGCAGAGTATAAACAAATGAATGGTGACCCCTGAGTCTGCCCATATGCTTTTGCTTGCCTAAGTTACTATTTGGCACCAGACATAAGTACCTGGCCATCATGAGTCCCCCCAATGAATGCCCTGGGCCTGCTTGAGTCATTATCTAGTGCCTCAAGTTGGTCCCTTGCCTGTAAGGGTCTCTGTCTGGCACCCAGGTCCTGACCTGCTTGTGTTTGTGCCTGGCACCTTGGTATTGTTGGGAGTCACCCAGTACTCATTGTCCCATGCCCTCTCTTGATTCACCAGACTCTCCCATTTGACATCCAGCAATAATACTGGACAAAGTGGATCTTTACTGGGCATCACAGACCTGCATGTATCTCCACATGATGCCCTGGGCCTTCCCTGTGTAAGTCTCCATTTTACAACCTGCATCAGTCCTAGGCACATTTGGATCTCCACTAGGTGACCACCTAATTCTCTGCCCACTATGTCAGGTCAGCCCTACACCTACTAGACTCTTCATCTAGTACTGGTCCCAGGCATGCCTGAATCTCAGCCTGGTGCCTCAAGTCTGCTTGAGTTTCCACCAATATGCAATATCCTCTCTAAGCCATGTGAGTCTCCCTGCATCAGTCTCCAATACATTTGGATTCACACTGATGTTCTGAGCTCACCTGGTGTCTTGAGCTGATTCCACATGCTCCAGAGTCACCTTCTGGCTTGCAATGCTGGTGCTGGGCAGGTGTCCCTGGATGCTTGAGATTCCATCCAGCACCCATTCCCCTGTGCCCTTGTTGGGCTTCATGACTTTCTATCTGGCACCCCACAATAGTCCTGAGTCCAAACAAGCCCCCACTGAGCACTCCAAGCCCTCACAAGTCTCCTGGCACCACAAGTTAGTGCCCTAAAAGGTTTCACTTTAAAATCAAGAGCAATAGAAGAATGACAAATATTATGACTCATTTCTATTCAATATAGTTCTTGAAACATTAGCCAGTCCAATTAGGTAAGACAACATAATTTTAACCAAGCAACCAGCTCACACCCCTGGTAAGCAGCTGTGTCCCAGGAGGGCTGCAGCTGTCCCAGGGGGAGAACCACCAGCATCTCCTGAGATCCACACCATGTTGGAACTTAGGGTGCTGGGAAACCAAGCAATCAGCTTGCCCTGCTGGTAACTAGCTGTGGCCCGGGTAGGTTGTGGCCACCCCAAGGGGAAAGCCACCAGCATCTCCTGAGATCTGTGCCATTTTGGAACTTAGGGTGCTGGGAAACTAAGCAACAAGCTGGCCTCCCTGGTAAACAGTCATGAGCCTACTGACATGCAGGCTGAGAATCAAACATCCCATCCCCCCCTCATTAGCAAATGGGAGCCAGAGGTCTAAGTATCTCTTAGGAGGTTGACCCTATGCAGGTAGCAAATAGGGGGGATTTCCTTCTACCATCTCTTTGAAGGAAAATATTGTTATCATTGTTTTGCTTTGTTCTGATTAATTGTATTGCTCTATTCAATATTCTGTTTTGATGAATTCCATAATGTTCTGTATTTCATTTGATTTTGCTATACCTGATTGAAAGAACTACTATTGTGAAGATAACAAGATATACTATGGTACTTATTACTCTTACACCAGTAACCTGCTATGAAGTCCTGTACCATTTTCACTGCACTGTCTCAATTGGCTTTATTCTGGCTTGTTGTGTTGTATTTTACTACCTTCAAAACAATAATAAAAAATTTTAAAAATAAGATAGCAAGGTAACAAAATACCTCCAAAAACTCTCAACTCCACCAAAGCTGATCCATGGGGCATGGATGAGGAGAAACTCAAAAACAAAACAACAGAATTACATAAGGTGATAAAAAAGGAAATAACAACACAAAACAGATCAGTAAGGTACTGAGCAAGCTGAAACATTATATAACTAAACAGATAATGAACTTAAAAAGCAAAAGGAGGAAAATAAAGTGCTCTAAAGGATATAACTGCGTGTATGTTTAAGTGTGTAGGATTGATAACCATATTACTAAGTTTTTGTTGCATTGTTGAACAGAACTGTTTGCAGCCTCACTGTTTGTCTACTTTTTATGCTTTAATTTTGTAACTTGAACAACTATTTCTAAGAGGACAATATGTAATTTACAACTAAAAAAACATAACTTAAAATGATATGGATAGGAAAGGAAGAAACTAAATTATTATTTGCAGATGAGGTGATCTTCTACATATAAGACATCAAAAACTCCACTAAAAGACTCCTAAAATTAATAATCAAATTCTCTAGCATAGCAAGATATGAAGTCAACACACAAAAATAATAGTATTCCTGTACACCAATAAAAACTCAATAAAAGAAAAAAATGAGGCAAATAACACCTTTCACAACAGTATCAAGACAAATGAAATACTTAAGAATTAGCCTTACCAATGGATATACCAACAAATGGTATAGTTGGAGCACATGGTAGTTCTATTTCTAGTTTTTTGAGAAAACTCCATACTCATGGAATAGTTGGAGCACATGGTAGTTCTATTTCTAGTTTTTTGAGAAAACTCCATACTCATGGAATAGTTGGAGCACATGGTAGTTCTATTTCTAGTTTTTTGAGAAAACTCCATACTCATGGAATAGTTGGAGCACATGGTA